>JAUTBZ010126862.1:0-14899 GCA_032361785.1 Lepetodrilus galriftensis | reverse complement strand
GGATGATAGTGTCGTGATCATCGAAGTCGAAGAATTTGTAGACGCAGTAATGAGAAGGCTGTATGTCTGTAATGTAAGCGTGGAATGAATGTATAGCGGCCTACAGCATGTTCAAGCAGGTACAGTGCTCCCTCGATATAATGCACCGCGGATTTGGATACAACGCGTGGTCCAACGTGGACCCCATTTAAAAAATTAAAAATAAAAAAAATTAAAAATATATTTTTTTCTCCAATTATATTTGTTGATGTAACGTGGGTATTATAATGCAGGTGGCATGTCATGGACCCCAACTTCAGAGTTATATCGAGGGAGCACTGTACATGTAATTACATAATGTAATTAGCGAAGATGATAATCAGAATTTCCCTGTAGATTTGGAAACTTCACTCTCCACGAGAAGAAAATCAATTGATGTTTACATTTCAACAAAATTTATCATCCATTTTATCCAAGAAGTTAGTTTATTATTGTGAATTCAGAGATATTTAAATAATATGAAATGACTTGTACGAAATATGACCAAAAAGTGCATGTAGGCAGGTTTGGTTTCAGGCCAAAAAGAATTACCGGGCCCCGAGATTACGAAACTTTTCTGAGTACGACTCCATACTCAACTCAGAATTTTGTTCATAAAACATCATGTGATGTCATAATCCTACTCACGCAGCATACTCAGGCTATGACGTCACATGACGTTTTATGAACAAAATTCTGAGTTGAGTATGGAGTCGTACTCAGAGAGTTTTGTAATCTCGGGGCCGGGTAGATAATTAACTCTCTCCATGCTGAGAGATACCCTACAGAGCAATATCTGTGTCTAATCTGGCAGAGAGAGGGTTAAATTGGTTAACCATCAGCAGGGAAGATAAATACATAAACAGTCATCTCACATGACTTTCATATCCACAAATTCGACCTACTTTTCCTCCTGGACTTGAGCCCATTGCAGTGTAGAAGTTTGATGTGCATTTCGTTGATGTTCCCGAATGGCCGTTGTCCGGCCTCCTCGTCCAGGGCTTCCAGTGCCTGCGCGGTGGCCTGCTGGTTAGTGGTGATGTAGCCCAAGGCCTTCGTCCTCTCCTGCAGGGAAGAGAAGGTTAAATTAAATCCTTAACTCAAAACAGCACACAGGATCGATTGAGTTATTGTGTCACACTGACGAATGTATTTTAACTTAGGATGTCCACAGACCAGGCAACAGACAATTGTGAAAACAAGGATAACCAAGGATCACCACCGCACAGTGTAACTGTGCATGCGTCGGACAGAAAGTACAGACAGAACAGCTAGAAAGGAGCAGCCACCTGTCCAGAATGTGCGTCCAATACTGTCAATGTAACACTACCCAAGTCTTTTGTCTGGAATATGTCCAGGGCAAATAAATTGAACCGTGGACTAAGAAATCTGTGTTTTTCTGCAGATCTGCAGAAAGTTCCATGTATGTATCTTACCTTGTAGAGTCTCAGGGCCTGTTCCATGGGTACTCTCAGTCGCACCCAGTACTCCAGTGTACCAAAGCCCACGCCATCAATACCCTCTCCCATACCTGAAGTGTTACAAAGGAATTATACAAATACCTGGTATATGGAAAGCAAACGGAAATCAGGGTTGTTCCCTTAGATTGAAAAACCTGTGCATTTGACTCTAGTTTAGTTTAATTAGTTTAAACATATTTTATTCACAATAGAAAGGGATTGGGTACAAGTTATGCCAACTTAGGAGAAAACCAGCTCCCGACCTCTACAATCTATTTAAACATTTTAATTGGGGTTTAGAGCCACTTACAAGTCTTTCACTTATATCACAACTTATAGCAGAAGGAACCCGCAACATCCGTAGCACTGAACGTTGCATTAAACCTGAGAGCAGTGGCTGGTACTAAAATTTATTGTAGATAATCAAACTACACGTACATGCATATTCAAGAATAATAGTATTGTTCAAATTGAATCGTAATTTAATTTTGAGGGTTATTTTGGAGCGAGCAAGGAGAATATTCATGCTATTAACTCTGCTACAAGACGTGACCGGGACTGGTACCTACCAGTGAGAGATGCCGTTCCATGTATTCTGCCGTGTGGCTTGTCAAAGATATCCTTGAACACCAGTTGACAGGCAGCTATGGTATGATAGTCCTGTCCGAACGACTGATGAAGCTCCAGTGTACACGATTGCTGGAATACGCAAGTCAAATCCATGAAATCAAAATGTCAGCCATTATTTCAAATATTATTATATATGTTAACCATGATCTATCTTTTCATAATAGCATAGAATTATCATGTTTATTATTATTATTATTTTGTATATGTGTTAATTTTTGATTTAAAAATTTTAATTTTAAATTTTTAATTATTTTAAATTTTTATTATTTTTTTAATTTATTACTTATTTAGTTATTATTATCACTACACTTATTATTCGTACATTTTTGTTACAATTATTATTATTATTATTATTATTACAATAATTATTAACCTTTTGCAGATAATGCAGGAAGAAGTCGTCCACCTTGACAACATACTGGGACGTGAAATTGTACTCAGACCTGTAACATAGAAACAGTAATGTAGACACAGGTACAAGCTAGCTGACCACAGCATCACTGTGAGAATATTTAACCAAATAAAAGAGATTTTGATTTTCTTATTTGATTACAAATGTAGCCAGATGAAACATAAGATGCTTCTATTGGTCTCGGCCAGCGGGACTACCCCTTGGGCTCAGTTGATAAGAGTGTCAGACTCGTAATCGCGCAACTCAGGTTCGAATCCCATGATCAGTAGTGGTCCTTTTTTACAGATATTGTAAATCATGAAATTAACGCGAGCAGAATATTAATGCGAAAAGTGCGACCGCCGTATTGTCGCATTTAATTTCTGCACATTAAAGCTAAGACTGGTGAACAAACATGAATGGAGACATGGCCATTCGCATTTTATTGGTGTCGCATTTACGTCTAAAATCTAGAGGTCGCATTAAATTAGTGACGCATTAATTTCGGGATTTACAGTATACGTTATCTACACGAGCAACATTGTCACACTCCAGATCATGTGATAATTGATACAATTGGTACGCTTATCAGAATCAGCTCTTTCCTCCAGATTTAATATTGTCGGAAGTATTGCAATACCGAGATCGACATGACCACAAACACCGGCTTGAATGAAGGAACTTGATCCCTCTGACAATAAACAGGCAACAAGTACACTGGAAATAAAACCTAGCAGAAAATGTATTGATAAGAAACGAAACAGACAGCGCATTGTTATCAGGTTTGACAGGGGTGGCCTTGTTAGGATGTTTCTAATCAGGGTACATAGAACGTGATGTGCTTGTACCCGATGTCTGTGGACACCAAGGTACATTGCTGTCATTGTATTGCTGTCATTATATTGGTGTCATTATATTGGTACACTGTCCTACTGCACCGGTCATTTGGTTGTGGAATCAGCATCCTTTGTCAACGTCCCTCACATGGTCAGGCGGACCCAGTTCAAACAGATGATACTGTACGGGTGAATATGAATTCATAATAAGCGGGTCATATAACATGTATTATGATACGGAACGTGACAATCTGAAAGAGGTTGTGTTTCGTTCAAGTGGGTATTGATTCCGAAGGTTTGTGTTCTCATTGCGATGTTAAACATGTCATGTTGGCTGTAATTGTTATTTGTTGATATAAGTTCCCAGGATTTGAAATTCATCATATTTGATCAGTTTTGTGTTGTAAATATTAATTTGTTTGCGTAGAGGACGAAACCATTCACAGTCCATACAGGGGTAATGGCAAACAAACTGCTTGGTGGACAAATTTTATACCCAAGGGAATGTCATTGCAATATTGTGGACTGGTTATTGGATGATAGTTGTTACACCTGCATGTTGGTTCCAATGAACTGACAATAAAAAATATATTGTTCTCGGGTAAATTTCCAAGAGGTTAGGCTAGTACTCCCTACCTCATTATTAATACCCACACAAATACACACACACTTGCACGAATACACGCAAAAACATAGACACAGACACAGGAACACATACACATACAATTATCAACCACCACCAACATCACCATCACCACAACCACCACTACCATAACAACCACCACCACCACAGCCACCACAACAACCACAACAACCACAACCACTACAACCACCACAACCACAACAACAACAACAACCACTCATGCCATATTTTTAACTGGTGAAATGTATTTTCTCATGAAAATGGATCAAATTTGACCGATAGGTCTATGGCAGTTTTCTACACATTTTAGTTATATCTGTGTTTATCTGCATATGATCAGCCATTTACCAAGGCTATCCGATGGTAGTACTACTTACAGTCTTTGGTTTCGCTGTACACAGGACTCCTGTTGTCAGATTTATAATGTTTATCTCAATCGGTCTTTTCATCACAGTCTTGTCTTACAACTACCAGATTTCTGGAGATTTACGTTGGAAAATTATGTCCCCAAATTGGTGTTTACAAAGTGTTCAGTTTCACGTTCATTATGTCTTGATCTGTCACAAATGAGTGAAAGATTCCCGCAGCGACGTTAAACTCCATATTCACTCAATTATGTCTTGAAAGTTTGCCATCTTAGATGAAAGTGATACATGGAAATGGTATCTCTCCTGAATTTTGTTTTCCCTATGGTTATGTACATGATTACAAGTCATTTTAACAGATATGAATATTTAAGCTATATAAATGGTAAAGTAAACTTTCTGACTATACAAATCTTGAATTAAAAGTATTCTCCACCCCCTTGAAATAGCAAACATTTCTTCTGATTATTTATCTTAAATTAGGAAATAAATAGATGTTATTTTGAAATTTGTTGGATGTTATTGACATGGCAAATTTCATTTTAACCCGACCCACTTGCAGAGAGAGTTCAAATGGAAAATTGTCAAAAATTAGTATTTAATTATTATTGACCTGGAGGTGTATGTACGAGTATTAAACTGCCATGAAGTGGTACAAACGGTTTGCTGAAAGGGTTTATCGAGGTGAAGACAGTATCTGTAAAATACACCTTAGCTCACAACGGATGTCCCAGACTTTGGGGCTATTGGCCTATATTAAATTGTTAGAGAACAATAGACATAAGAAGTGGGGAAGTGGATAAGATGCTGTCCACCTGTAGAAGGTATATGGGTCACTCCTGGGGTCCAACCATTTATGTACGCTGACCAACATTTTACTCATAATAAGTGGTTTTATTGTCGGACCAGTATCATTTACTTGTAATGGGTGTATATAACTAGTGACAATATAATAACAGTGATGCCATATAATTGTATCTTTTATCTATCTGTCTTTCCTTTCTATCTATATTATACCTCTGTGTCTTTATCTATCAAAGTCTATCTGTCATCATCCCATATGGCTGAAAGATTCCCACTGAGATGTGAAAAAGTAATTCACTCATATTCTATGTGTTTGTCTGTTTCTTTTGCTCTGCTATCTCACTCACTCTCTCTTTCTTTTTCTCACAATTTCTCTCTTGTCTTACTCTTCTGTTTTTCTCTCTCTCTCTGTGTTTCTCTCTCTCTTTCTCACTTTCTCTCTCTCACTCTCTCTCGGTCTCTCTCTCTCTCACACACTCTCTCTCTCTCTCTCACTCTTCTCTCTCTCTCACTCTCTCTTTTTTTTTCTCACAATTTCTCTCTTGTCTTACTCTTCTGTTTATCTCTCTATCTCTCTCTGTTTCTCTCTCTGTTTCTCACTTTCTCTCTCTCTCTGTCTCTCTCTCACTCTCTCTCTCTCTCTGTCTCTATCACTCTTTCTCTCTCTCACTCTCTCACTCTCTCTCTTTCTCCTCTCTCCTCTCTCTCCTATCTCTCTTTCTCTCAGTATCTTTTTCTCTTTCTTTCCTGTTCTCTCTTGGAGACTGGCTGGCATATTCTCAACAATTCAGAACATGTAGGTTATTGCTGCAGTGTCTATATTAACAGTAAAACTGAACCTGAAATAACACAATCCCATCTACTGTCAATTTTACATAAAAGTACACAAATATTATGCTCATGACTCACCTGGAAATATTATATGGATACCAGTAAAAACTGGCGATAAATAATTAAATATCTGTAACATATATCACTTCAACATTTTCCTTTCTGGAGATGAATGGGTATAATATTTGAACATGCAGCATTTAGATGAGCAGATCGATAGCTTAGTCATTTCTGAGTGTATGGAACTCACCAGCTGTGACAGAGCTCTTATAGCTGTCCCGTACCATGTTCTACTCATTGTCGTCATGTCACCTGTAGCTAGCACAGTGTCGGAAACATTGACGAGGAAATACTCACAACAGAACAATGCTTAGATACTTTGCTACAAAAATGTTGGAAGACGATACGATGAATTATTGGCAAATTGTAAGTTGAAATATTTTATAGTTTGTTTGAGACCATATGTACGCATCTGTATTTTGTGAGTGGATTAGAGGAATATACTTTTATGGCTATTTCTTTAAAAGTTTTAAATATGAAAGCCCACTCCTGGAAATTCTGTTTAAGTTTTGGGTGCATGCATCATATGCCCATAAATCTACTGCTACTGTCAAATGTTATTAGCAGTAAATCCTACATAAAAATATAGTTCTTGTTTAAAAAATCTAAAGGTAGGCTATAAACTGAAAAATCATAAATTTACTGCTATTGTCAAATGATGTCTACAGTAAATATTGCATAAAATTAGAATTCTTGTTTTCAAAAATATAAAGGTATAAATTGAAAAATCATAAATTTACTGTATTGTCAAATGTTATTTGCAGTAAATGCTGAGAGAGAAACAAATATAGTTCTTGTTTTGACAAATATAACGGTGGAAAATTAAATATCCATTTTACCACTTTGCGAAATTGATATGGTAATATTGAATAGTCACGTGCAAACTCACAGCAACATACTCATATCTACCTGTTGACCGAGGCACCTGTGTGTGAAGCACACAATCGAGTGACAGTTCTCATTGAAGTCGTCTACAACCCTCCCATGTTATCTGGGCACTGACAATACATACACCGCCAAGGCAATGGGTCCAGTCTCGTGGAAATAGATGTCAATCGCGGCATTGTGCCAGCGTATAACGGAGCCATGAAATGTACTCCCACTGGATGCCCTCAGGTATACCTGTGTGTTTACCTGTGCGGTTAATTAGCATAATAGGTAATACAGGTGAGACACTACAGGTGAACGACTGTCATACAAAAATGGGGGCCGGTTCATATTGTGGAACATATTGAAAGTGTGTATATGGGTTAATTCTTGCAGCAACGATTCTTCACAGGAAATGCAAGATGGTACATTAATTTTAATTGTGATATCTGAAAGCATGACAAGGTACTGTTGTGACAATTGAGTATATTAGGTGTGGACGACAAATGGCAGTCTCCTTCTGAGTCATAACCGTTTTATTGGTGTAATAATTGTAGATCCGTATTATGTATATTCTCATCCCTGGAGAGCGAACGTTTGTAGACGTCGACACCAAATTTTATTATGTTCATCTCCAACATGGGGATTAGTCATCTGAAAGAAGAAAAATCAATTTGCTCAATTACCAAGTTAGTTATAGCATATTCAGATTGTATTTTTATTGACGATAAAATGAGTATGCATTTTCTAAGAAAATATTAATGAAAAGGTAAGATATTTTCAATTTAATCGTAAATACCTGAGACACATTCTTACGCGTTATACACAGTAGGACTAGGTTTTGGTGGTGAGTGAGTGAGTGAATATGGAGTTTAACGTCGCTGTTTTGGTGGTGAAGCCCCAGTGCTGATCGCGTTTCACGTATTCCACATTTACGTTTACCTGTATGCATGTAGCAGGTGGATTCCTTCAACAATGGTGTGTAGTAAAAGCAATCTACGAGACGGACTGGTCAGGTGTGTCCACTAACACTCCACTGTTAGTTTTATAGCCGGCCGGCAGTATCACAACCACGGGTACACATCTCTGTACAACATACATCAGTTTAACACACATCAGTACAAATTGACATTCCATCCGAAGGTCAGATCAGGGTCTGTTTGAATTAAAGAAAGGTTGGGAGTAGTCTTGTCTTCTTTGAATAGCAGTATATCACTCAACAGAGAAGTAAGCTCTGCAATGTACTTATAGTCCTATAGAGTCTTTACTATGAATATTGGCATCAATAGTGTTGTGCTGGTTATGTACAATATGAATTGAGATGGTTCTTTAAGAGTTTAGAATCGATTTCTAGATTATTTCATTAATATCACGACTTGACCAAGGGGTTTACATGAGGAATTGCATTTTATTGTGTGTATAATTATTGTAATTCCCTTTTGGCAATCTCATCTTGATTTTAAAGAATGTTTCAACTGTTTTTATTCTTTCAAATTATTACATTCTTTATACTTTTAATGTTTCACATGTTTCAGTTAACCTGTTTTGTTTACATTTTATTTTTATATTGTAATACCTTTTTATCGTTGATTAATTTCATTTTAGAAAAATGTCTATGCCTTAATCTGTTAGTAGTATCTTCTACTAATTTCATAAGCATTTAGTGTGTATCACAATGATAATTTTCTATTCAGTGTATGGTACATGTTATTTTTCTGTTATTAGCAGTATTTCATGTTTTGTAAGTAAGACATTGTATGCTGTTAATCTAATCGCCCAGTAAGGAAGGCACTCTTGCTTGGCTTGTTCCATATGGTACCAGTCTGTACTTAGTAATTATCCCAATGGATTCCCTGATTGATAAAAGACATCACTCTCGGACTGACCTTTGTAATCCCAGCTTTGTGGAAGATCGTGGAGGTCGGACCCAAGTGTAAGCATTGTGTCTGGTCGGAGGTACACTGATGGACGCGTGATTGGTGCCGTGTTTTGCCAGGATCAATGGATCCGGCCATGGCAGCTCTTTAGGAGGAGCTTGTAAATAAACACCTCGGTGAAGATGTTCCTGGGACTGGTTACAGTATCATGGCTGCAGGAACATCTGGATGGTGTCCGATGGTCTTGTCCAGAGAGGTGATGGTGCATGGCATTAGTGTGGACTGCTGTAGTGAACAGGAGTGTGTGGTTTATGTGCAAAGGTGAGCATTATTGTGAGGACATCTGGATTGAGATGACATCTGGATGGAGATGGTGATGGTGTCAGATGGTTTTGTCCAGAGAGGTGATGGTACATGGCATTACTGTGGAATGCTGTAGTGAATAGGGGTGTGTTGTTTATGTGCAAAGGTGAGCATTATTTTGAGGACATTTGGATTGATATTATGGTGTCTTGCCTTATATATTAGAGATGGTGTTGTCTGTAGATGGTGTGCAATGGTCTTGTCCAGAGGTGATGGTACATGACATTAGTGTGGAATGCTGTAGTGAATATGAGTGTGTGGGTTATGTGCAAAGGTGGGCATTATTATGAGGAATTCTGGATCAAGATTATGTCTTGTCCATTGATATGGTGTCTTGTCAACAGAGATGGTTTATTGTCCCTATGGATTGTGTCTTGTCCATGAATATTGTGGTATCTTGTCCACAAAGATGGTGTGGTGTCTTGTCCATATGGTGTCTTGTCCATAGACATAGTTGGTGATAGGGTGGCATTCCTTATTGAATAGGACTGTATATGGATTATGTACAAAGGTGAGCATTATTTTGCGGACATCTGGAACAAGATGGTGTCTTGATGATGACTTGATGATATCTTGCCCATATGGGTGATGTCTTGTCCATAGAGATGGTGTCTTGTCCATGGTATTACAGTGAATAATTACAATGTGGTATATCATATTCAATAGGATTGTGCTATTTCTATTCAAAGGTTAGCATTCTTTTGAGAACATATTGATGGAAATAGTGTCCTTCCCGTAGAAAATATGTTCATAGAAGTGGTGGTACACTGGATAGTGTGGCATACCATATTGAAATGGTTTGTGAGGATTATGTACAAAGGTGGGTTTTCTTTTAAAAGAACAGCTGGATACATATCAATTATGATGTTGGATTATGTTTACATAGTTATTTCATTACACTATTGATAAATACATTTACATAAAATCAAATTTTACCAGAATGTAATGTTATTATGCAATGTTTGTGTAGCTAACATTCAGCTATCATTCACTGTAAATCTTACAATGGCATAGTTATTATACATTTTTCTCCCATAAAAAACATACCACCATACTATCACTGAAATACTATGGCAAGCAGCATAAAGAAATGAACACACACTATATCACTCACTGTGTCAGTTGACATTGATATCCTGACTGTAGTATCAATGATGGTTTCTTATACACCTGTCGATGTAGATCTTTATGTTTATCTCAGTTCTACAGGGAAGGATAAGATAAGAGTTTTGATTCAGGCTAATTGAAAACTAGTTCACCTGTTTCTTGAGGCAGTTAAAACTGATGCTTGTCAATCCCAATGAACAGAAACGTATCTTGTCAATCCCAATGAACAGAAACATATCTGTTCCATCATTGAGCATAATTTCTTGCTCTTCATGTTGAAATCATTTGATACCAACATGTTTTACTCAATTTCATGAAATCAATGGTGTTGGATTCAAATTGACATAGTCAGGACATTTTCTCTTTAAATGATATCACTAGACATGAAATTTGTCCATTGCTGTCCACATGGATATGCCACATGTCATTTAGCTTTGATTTAATTTCAATACTTTACATGACACAACTTTTGATGGTAATTCATGGCTACCCAGCATTGATGCCAGATTTGCTACAATCACTGTTGAACTGATATGATGGAAGGCTGTTTACATGGGCATACTACTTTAGCCTTGATTTAATATAAACATTTAACAAATTACAACTTTTCAAGGTAACTTATCACTACTCAACACTGATGGTAGATTTTCTACACTCACTCTTTGAACTGGCGGATGGAAGATGACGTGGATATACTAATTTAGCTTTGATTTAATTTAAATATTTTACAAGTGATAACTTTTCAAGGTAACTTTTCGCAACTCAGCACTGATGGTAGATTTGCCACAATCACTCTTTGAACTAGTATGATGGCTGTTCACGTGGATATACTACTTTAGCTTTGATTTAATTGAAATATTTTACAAGCGACAACTTTTCAAAGTAACTTATGGCTATTCAGCACTGATGGTAGTTTGCTACAATCACTCTTTGAACTAGAGGATGGCTGTTCACGTGGGTATACTAGCTTTGATTTAATCATGATAATGTTTGACAAAGGCAACTTTTCAAGGTCTGGTTAACCCAGCATCGATGTCTGACAAGCCTGGGTGAAGGCAAAACCTGATCTGGTTATTTTTCCTTGGCTTCCCCAGGATGGTATCTAGGTGTAGTCACGTGCAGATGTTTGCTGTTCCATTGGCAGCTGATGATAGGTTCATTAGAGTTGAGAGTTTCAAGGAAGATAGTCTCCAGCTGATAACGCCTCATATCACATGGTCTCCAGGTGATAACAACTCGTATCACAGCATCATTCTCAGGAACCGCATTCCCATTGGTTCCCATTGGTTCCCATTGGTTCCGTAGACAGGTGTGGCTAGGTGTAATTGCTTGGAATTTACTTGCCAAACATTGTGGTACATTAGGTTAACCCAAGTGTTACCATTGGACATCATTTGGAGAGATCTGTTTAGTTTTGTTGGAACAGATGTTTTTACATTGATGTTAGTGTACATGAATAGATTGTGTGAATTGCTTGTGATTGGATAAGTAAACTATGTTTAGGTGAGGTTATCTGAGTTGTAAATGCATGTATATATTTATTCTAACTGATTTTAAGTTAAAATGAAGGTAACTGTTAAAATGAAGGAATTGCTGAGAAAATTCTTGATTATGATAAACGAGAAAATTCTTGATTATGATAAACGTGCAGCTTCATTTGTCAGTACCAATCGGTGATCGCATGGTAACTGCAACACTTTGTGCTATAGGTGTTTGGGGTTAAATTCTGTCATAAACTGACAAGCTGTGTGGTATGATTGGAGTGGTAATAACCTTGAAAGCAATTATGAAGTCCAATTTTTATACGTGACCTCCCCCAAACAAAAGCGAATAAGTCTGCATTGATATAACACTATGAATGAAAAATGTTAAATGAAATACTTGTTGATAAGACAGGGTCATAATAAGAACTATGCGGGTCATGGCTGTATGTATGTAGTTTTATGCTTATGTCCCAGGATATCGAAGTGTGTATTGATAACCTGATAGCACAACTGTATTTAAGGACTTTGTTTTGTCGGTGTTTTTCCAAACATGTTTCCGCACCATGCATGACTGGTCCTAATAGAAATGTGAGCGTTATTATCCACTATTCTCTACAGCATGTCTAGCCAGGCAAAACTTGGCTGTCAACTGCTGAATATCCCCGAATATAGAACCCTATCAAGTCTCACATCGAGAAATACATCCAAGTTCAAGGCTGTTCTTATACCATTGCCACCCAATCTTTACAGAAGGAGAAATCTGTAGTCGTATGCCGTTAGAAACTGGTTATACGAAGCAGAATTCGATGTAGAAAGTTGTAGTCATATGCCAGAATAAATTGTATGTGCGAAGAACAATTGGGTGCTGAAAGAGACATTTGTAGTCATATGCCATTAGAAATTGGATGTACGAAGGAATATTTAGTGCAGAAAGATACATTTATAGTCATTTTCCATTAGAAATTGGATGTACGAAGAACGATTGGGTGCAGAAAGAAACATTGTATTCATTTCCATGAATGATATCTGCGAAGAAGAATTGGGTGAGTGAATTATTTCTGAATGCCATTTGCAGTGTTATTTGAGCTATCTCTGGCAAGGTATGAAGTAGAGATATATTAACCCTAAATATTGCTTGTATGTATATGTCTCACCACGTTGATCTGCGGCCAAAACGATTCTCAGTGGATTTTGTTCTTGACCTTTAACACCAGGCCCGGCGCAGGTAAATACGAGGTTTGCCAGGTGAAGATCTTCTTATTGGTGTGGTGCTATCTCCATTGTGTTTGTATGAGAAGGAGGCAAAGAAATAAATGGAAAAAAAGGAGATTTGAAAGATTCCTAATTGATCCCATCAGAAAGAGGATCAACGTTGGTCAATCAAAAACCAAGGATTCATCCCTGTCTAGTACACAAGGATTCATCTCCCTCTGGTACATAGCACACTGGTATTTCTTACAAACAAGGAAGTTTACTTCAATTACTATCTTTGTGGTAATTTGTCAAAGACATCAGACAGCTTGGGGTTATCTCTCTTCCTTACCTTCCCGGCACCTCTGTTTACCATCGGATTTACCCACATTTATCCAGAGTTTACCGTATGGAGATTGGTCTTAATGATGTTCTCTATACAGCAGACAGCTACTACAGCTAGAGGGTCAGTCAGGAATGTTAGGCCTGTGACAGTATGCTTGATAATCTGTGTTTGATGTCAGTGGCCAGCGGATTAGGAGCATCATGCCGCACACATTAGGTGAAACTCTGAAGGCTCACTTCACTGGATTAGGTGTCATTAGGTGAAGCCTGCTGGTGGAGATAGTGTTTCCATACCTGCTATGGATAGAGAAAACTGCATGCGTTGCATTAATTAAGTTCAAAGTGTTTTAGAATGTTTGTTATTTCTTCTCTGTGTTTGCTTTGGACTTATTTAACAGTTGAAGAGTATCAGTTCTTAAGAAACTTCAGAATCTGCTGACAGTTGCATCCTGAATTGTCTGTAGTGTTTTTAAACGTCAGTGGATACAGCTTGTGTAATGTATAATAGATATTGTAGGTTTTTACTGTTTGATATATATATATATCAGAGGTCTGTGGGCCTATTCTTGAAATGTTCTTATGAACTTCTTTGCCTAAGAACAGTTCGTAGCCGTACTGTAAGAATCATTAAGATTGTCATATGATTGTAAGAATGGTTCTAAAATAGGCCCCCATGAACTATAAATGGTTTACTCTTTGGTGAATTAATCTTGGAATTAACACTTCATGTGCTGAATAAGCATGTGTTGCAATATATGACAGCACCTCTGGTCACCTTCACCAGAGAGATGGTCAATGAAGATGATGTTGAAGAAAATTATTATCGAGCATACAATCTCGCCGTTGCATAAACAAATGAAAACTCCAGGCTGAAAATGAAGCAATATATGTCAATTAGGTCTACTTAACCTTCTTGTCACCTCTCTGTGATCTCAAGTTGACTAAGGCTTAGTGGGAGGTATGTCTGACCTCGGGGGCTCCTGTCCATGGTGGTCTGACCTGTTGGCTGCTGACCACTGTGGTCAAGCCTAAATCTACTGACCACAGTGGTCTCAGGTATGTCCACTGGCCGAGCAGTAGGCTGTGAGCGTACCTCACTTGGGACAACATCGTGTGAGGAACACACCGACTGTGGAATGCTACGGATGTAGGTCTAAATGATGGTCATCTAAAATATTGCTGGAATCATCTTGGTGAGATGTCCTTCATTGTGCTTGATCAGCGATTTTTAGTTTTACTATGTTTTTGTGTTAAATTATGTGGATATTGCATAGGTGAATTTCATGGTCGTAAAGGAATGATTATTATGTATCTCAGCACCTGAAGGAATGGTTGTCAAGAAATAATATGTCATGTCCTGGGTATCGTTTCTCTAAGCCCTCTTAGCCGCTAAAGGACCATAGCACTCCCTTTGCCGATAGCTAATACATTGCTAAGAGAGTGTCATGGTCCATTAGCGGCTAAAAGAGCTTCGAGAAACGATACCCTGGCCTACGTTTCACGAAAAGGGTGTAAATTTAAGCCAGTCGATCGTTTATCAGGACGTAAAGCACGGAGTACATACATAGAGTTGCATGTACTCCATGCTTTACGTCCGCCGTAAATATACACCCCTTTCATGACACGC
>JAUTBZ010126851.1:0-14901 GCA_032361785.1 Lepetodrilus galriftensis | reverse complement strand
ATTGTAAACATGGATGGTTGCATAATGCATCTGTATTAAACTAGTGTTGGATTTCCCATCAAGTATACACCCTATCATGTCTAAAGTCGGTGTTGCGTTTTCAATGGGTGTCAGTATATATACAATTAATGATGTAGGTAGGCTACTGTGTTTGAAGCATACTGTGCGGTATGCTTGACCTCTTATCTACACGTAGGGCCTACTGCAGCTGGGTACATGATGTTGCACAGCGCTAACTACCCACTGCGTCCAGCCGATTGCCTAATACAAAACCCCGAATATTGTCGATATTGTACGAGGTCTCTACAGATACGTTCTGTTAAGTGACACCGTCTAAGTCTCGGCCAATCAATCAGAAACACAGACAAAGATGAAGACAGTGAGCTGCGGATCTCTCCAGATATCGACTGGAGGTGATATGAGGACTGTAACCAAGCCTAGGGGATCTTTACAACTTCTGATTCCCATCCTCATTCCTCAATCAATACTCTGACACGAGTTCTGTCCCTTTGCTGTAGCGTGCCTCTAGAAGGCCTAGGGTAATCCGGATTGGCGGATCTCCCATATGCGGACGAATGTCTTGTGTATAGATTGCACGTTGTCTTTAATCAGCCGCCTGCTCTGCTGGTGAGAGGGAACGAACTGTCGGACAGAAGCGCTACGTCTCGCTAGCTTCATCCTTGGATTCTTTTCTCGGATTTTACGGAACTCATTCTTACTGACCGCACGATGACGGAACCGGTGTTATCTTCAGGCGACAGTGTCGGAGAGTATCACGCCATTCGTCTGCTCAGTAAAGGCGAATTCGGGACTTTGTACGAAGTGAAGCGAGGTAGAGCTTGGTTTACCATGCGGGCTAAGATCAGCGATGAACAGTGGTCGGTGGATAACGCTATTAGCATGATGAAAGGGTTACCGCCTCACCCACACGTCGCTACATTTCTGGAATCCGTGTCTCAGGCAAAGACGACATATTTCATTTTCGAGAACTGCAACATCGGTACGTTGAATGAATTCGTCATCAGAGAGAAACCACACACTGAGTTTCTACAAAGTCTTATGTTCGACATGGCTAAAGGGCTGTATCACCTGCACCGGAATAAACTGATTCTCCGGAATATCACACCCGACAGTATTCTTCTTGCCGGTGGAAAAAGCAGACCCATATGCAAGCTATCACACCTAGACATGGCCCAGTACTGCAACTGTTACAACCAGCTCGACTCGGTGCCAAACGTCATCGACATCTCGACCCTTACCGACAGGGATGCATTCTTCAAGAACCGGTGCACAGGCAAATACTGGCCGCCTGAGATAAAAGATCCCGGGGATAGTTTCCGCTTCGGAAGCGATATATTCTCGTTGGGTCTCGTGTTCTTGTCTGTTGTTGTTCGGAATATAAAGCCTGACAAGTTGTTGGACAAAGAGGTCTTGTATCCCCCGACAGTCAAAAAAAGCGATGGATCAGAATTGCCACTTTTCCTGTGCTCAGATGTCGAGATAAAGGATCTTGTATACTCGTCAGTGAAAACGATGCCACTCCAAGACCTAGTGTACAGTATGTTACATGCCAAGTATTCTAAGAGACCGCATGCATTAGAAGTGATCATGGCATTGGAGTCTTTCGTCATTCAGGATCGATCTGTCCCTATCGTCTACATTGCACTGGTCAGTCTTACCATTGTCCTCCTCGTAATCTACGTCACATGGAAGCTGACATTTGAACAGTAACGCGGAATTGGGTGCTGAGAATAGCCACAATTTGTCGGACGGAGTAATTATAAGGAAACATTGTCCTCTCCAGTAAATGGGTTTGTGTATGCCTCACGGCACCCTGTGTATTTCCACTCAGAACTATTATACACATCACGAAGACGACACTCGATGTTATAAAGTACACCCGCGTACATTTCGAGCACATCGGTACCAGCACATCATTCACTTCAGGGAAATTACATCAAGTTAACAATTATTGTTAATATTAAGGCGCATACCAAAGATTTGTGGCACCATGTATGTAAATGTTTGTAATAAACTGTATTTAAAATGATAACACGAACATCAATTTATTGAATGATCGGATCGGATACATCGATGAAATATTGGCAAAGATCATGTGTTTTGAAGTGTGATTCACTCACTGGAGAAAATAGGTTCACACGAGGAATAGTTGGGATACTAATGACTGTGTATAGTGTTGTCATTGGATTGTATATGTGCATGAACCATTGCGGTGGCTTGGTGTGGTTGCTGCAATGTACATTGCAAGAATTGCAAGGATTGCATCCATCTTCCACCTCGCACCCTCGCACCCTCGCACCTTCGCAGCCCGAACATAAAACAACAAACAAGAAATGTCAAAGAAGTCGTTGCAAACACTAAGGTGGTGTTCCATTGACAGTGTTGGACGCACATTCTGGACAGGGGCTGATCCTTTCTAACTGTTCTGTCTGATATTTCTGTCCGACGCATGTGATCCTTGGTAACTGCGCATGCGTCGGACAGAAAATACAGACAGAACAGCTAGAAAGGAGCAGCCCCCTGTGCAGAATGTGCGTCCAAAACTGTCAATGGAACACCACCTAAGGTTAAAATTGCTATTTCACCATTTAAGAAATGAATGTTGAGTCATTAGCCATCATTGTATATTGTGCCCTGAAGCTAATGGGTCACGAGACCAAATTCCAAGTACAACAACATATACGTATATATTTTATGTAATGTGATGTGATGAGAAATGTAACATGGAATACCATTTTGACAAAATGAACCTTGACCGTAACTTCACGCTCAGATCATGAACAAAATAAAAATAACCTAAATTTTCAAATTATCCCGCTTTAAATCTAAATATGCATCTACATGCGGAAATACGCTCAGCCTATTATGCTTCCATCAATTGACATGAATTAAGTGTTAAAGTACTAAAATAGTAAACCGTCACTGAAGTCTTAACGGTCTACAATATCAATGTCAATGGTTAACAACCTTTGGTTTATGATTCCTATATATTCTAAATAGAGATAATCGCATACTCATCTACTCGGCAGTAATTATCTGTTAACTGTTCTGTGTAACGGGGTCCAGCTCATGATCGATGTCTCTTAATTGTTCACAATGTAAAATCCTGTTCATACAGCTGTGATTGTAATTAAAATGTCCATATGTCAAGTACACTATTAGTTCTAGTCAATAACGTCATAGAGCAACATGGCCCTGTTGGCAGATGATACGTCCGAGGAACAGCGAGGGCGATGCTTCCAAGATGGCCAAAGGACATCCTCGAATGGCAAAATCCGTGACTCCGAGCTACGTTCCGTCTCTATAATGAGGCATTCGATATTCCATTTAGAAGATGTCTACAGGGATGTGGCCGTCGGCATATCATTTGGATGTGGATGTGGATGTGGCATATCATGGTAGACTGTGTGTGTGTCTCTATGTGTGTGTGTGTGTCTGTGTGTGTGTGTCTCTCTCTCTGTGTATGTGTCTGTGTGTGTGTGTGTGTGTGTGTGAGACTGTGTGTGTGTGTGTGTGTGTGTGTGTATGTGTGTATGTGTGTATGTGTGTGTGTGTAAACACTATATATAACTTAGATATGAAAGCATACTATACATATTAGAGGTAGTTAATTAGCTTAATGAGCCATTTGTTTAACTTCAATCACCTTTGCCTCATACTAATGTGTTATTCAATACAAATGAAGGCTACCACCGTATCTAATAATTATGTCCTACCTTAATTGTAAAGTGCACCGAACCAAATAAGAAACGGTCTACTGCCACACAATAATTTAGAAACATTCTTAATCGTTAGACGTGTATACGAAGTAATTGCGGCGTTGTTGGCTTCAGTAGTATGGGACAATTGCATGAGATGGCTATGCGAAACCTTACCCTATATGGTTGAAACATGGAAGATTGGGTGTTAATACCTCCCAGGGAGTTGACGGGGAAAGTAATGGGGACATTGATTAATTGGGTAATATCACGGACAGTGAATTTTGCACCGTATTAACATGCACATAGCGTAGTAAGTGTACTACAGTAGTAGTTGTTGTTGTAATAGGAGTAGGATGTAATGCATTACGATACACAACTTTCATGAATAATCACTAATGAATTACCATACATTTACAAACACTGCGTAATAGGCCTACGTGCCAAGTTAGAAAGAAAAAAAACTAGCAAATAACACGCGTATCTAGAATTATTCGTCTATATTGATCAGATACATGGTGAATTATATTATTAATATATTAGTGAATGCCAACTAAATAGGATACTTACAGGCATACATTATATCGAATTGCATAAAGGAAAAATGCATAATTCTTACTAATATCGACTAATATCAACTTTATTATGAACTATTTAATAAATACACCGGGTCATTGAGTAGATAACGATAACGCATTCTGATATCATTGATATTCATTTACATTTATATTATGTAAATAATGTACCATATAGTCCATTGTGCATTTGAATATTATATGAAAGCATCGATACTGAACTATATAAATAGTACAATTATTCGTACAGTTATACTGCTATATCCTCTTCCCGGTGGGGTCACCAACAATGGCCTGATATATTACACACGTGCATATATGTTTAGAAATTCAAGCATGGCTTTGAGACATTATTAAAGCCACATTGCGGAGGCCATCAGGCGCGAGTTAGTATGACAGTCACATATAAATGGACCCCAGTTATATTATAATTTACCTGTCAGGCCACTGGCACACTGAATATGGTGAGGTTACTAGACTATATTAACATATACATGTACTGTACTAGGTTGAGTATGACTTTGAAGTGAAATATTACATCCTCTAAGGTTACAACTGTATACATTTTCACCGGGCGGGAGGCTATGCAACATTCTAACTGGGGGTGTCTAGGATGTGTTATTCGTGTGTGTGTGTGTGTGAGTGCGTGTGCGTGTGTGTGTGTGTGTGTGTGTGTGTGTGTGCGTGCGTGTGTGTGTCTGACAGATACGGTATGCAACCATGACATGGTCAATATTTCTGCTTAAATATTTGTTCACATCGATCGGAGAACGAGCAGTATTCGTCACACAATAATCTTTATAGCATGCATCCATATTTCAGAAAGCTAGCCCGGCCTTGACTGGTGTTATTACGAGAATCATAAATCCCAAACGCCGCAATTTTGTTTTCAAAGGCTGTATGGAGCTTGGTATGGGGCTGTTTATCCACTATACTCTTAGTAATGTTTCTGGCTATCAAGAAATCAAATTGACAATTTACAGCCATTATAGTCATATCAGAAAGTCATCAACAATTTATTGGCAGGAGTATTGCTGTGTATGAATTATGGAGATCATATCAGAAATGATACGCTGTTAACAATAACATGCTAACTGAGTAGATACATCACCTCGAGGACATGCTGTTGTAATTGTCTAGACAGCCTCATGGGCACCGCTACCTGCCGTACAATCTCATTAAATGTAACTCTTAGTTCGTTTCCGTTGCTACCTTGCACAGACTTAGCTGAAACGAATCACGATTTAATGTTGAGTCCATTGTATGATGAAAAGACTGTGAGGTGATAGACATTCTCAGCGAGATACTAGGGACTTCCGATACTTTGATATAATCAAGATAAGACATACTAGCTGTGTATCGCTAATGATGTCTGCTTAAATATCGTTCTGGAATCTACAGGCTACAGCACACGTTTGTAAACCCCCATGTCTAGATCTAGCTCTGCTCTTATATAAAATAAAACATAGCGTCAGAAAATAACTATTTGTAGCTTAGACAATGCAATTGCGAGGATGTCGGCTGTGTGACAATTTGTTCCGGTTGGTAAAATGCCGCTGTGTGTCAACTGAATGCAGAGATGCTGTCAGTACTATGACAGGACAACTGAATGCAGAGATGCTGTCAGTACTATGACAGGACAACGAATGGCGGGGTTGTAGCAAAGTAGTTCCAATTAAGATTTGATTTGGAATGAGTTTCTTGACGTTTAGCTGTCGGCAATTTGGCGAGTGGTTCCGACGTGAAACAATCTAGGTTGCCAGGCTTTTTCTTCTTTATATTCTCAGAAACCAATGCTGGTCTGACTATTAATTCCGACGATAAACCTTTTATCTCAGTGGGAATCAATGACATTATATGATAGTAGAAGTTGCTAGATGGGTTTTTATATCCCCACCCCAACCCCCCATTAGAGAGAGCGAGCATGAGAGAGAGAGAGAGAGAGAGAGAGAGATGGGCGATATGTGTATATATATATATATTTATATAAATGTATATATATTACCATTTCATCAGCATCTTCATCATAACTATCATCATCACCCATCATCATCATCATCATCATCACCACCACCATCATCACAATCATTGTCACCAATATATTGCAATACTATCCACTACAGAATCCACCGAACCCCCTACCGCACATGCATGTGTGATCATGAGATATATTGCTAACAGATGCAGGAACACGCGAGGTTCTTCGTACGGATCAGAGACAGGATGCGTGGCTTGATGTCTCAAATCAAGACCGGATGTGTACCTGGATGTCTCGGGACCAGGTCCGGATGTGTACCTGGATGTCTCGGAGCCTGGACCGGATGTAAACTCCTCTGTTACGGGCTTCCGTCTTTGACTGAAA
Organism: Lepetodrilus galriftensis; assembly: GCA_032361785.1. Taxonomy (NCBI): domain Eukaryota; kingdom Metazoa; phylum Mollusca; class Gastropoda; order Lepetellida; family Lepetodrilidae; genus Lepetodrilus; species Lepetodrilus galriftensis. The sequence goes on along the minus strand of JAUTBZ010126851.1, from coordinate 8,245 downwards.
CAAAGACTCGTCAAATCCAGAAACAGGTCACTAGGTTTGGGTGACTAAGTTCTTACAATTAACATGGCTGTTCACGACATCAAGCAAAGTTGTCTTGGAAATAACTGAAATGGATCTGTTGTCCGGAGTCTCCAGTTAATCCTCAGTCATCAAGGGACGAGGGCACAACATCGGTAGTCTGGTCAATGTCATGACGATCAGGACCAGGTCCCCTTGCCCCGTCTGCGTTACCGGCACGAGCTGATGACTGCATATATGTATATGAACGCCTCATTATTGCTCAGGGATCATGCAATATTGAAAAAGTAACCCTGGGGATGAGTGTCCCAGAACCTATCAGTGCCTGAGACAAGGACTGAGACAAGGACTGACTCGGACAGACTAGGACATATTCGGACAGCTAGAACAGACTAGGACAGACTAGGACAGACTAGGACAGACTAAGACAGACTCGGACAGACTATGACAGACTAGGACAGATTCGGACAGACTAGGACAGATTCGGACAGACTAGGACAGATAGATTCGGACAGACTAGAACAGACTAGGACAGACGCGGACAGACTAGGACAGACTCGGAAAGAGTAGAACAGACTCGGACTGACTCGGACAGACTATGACAGACTAGGACAGACTAAGACAGACTATGACAGACTAGGACAGACTAAGACAGACTGGGACAGACTAGGACAGACTAGGACAGACTAGGACAGACTGGGACAGACTGGGACAGACACGCAGCTAGAGTATTTATTATTCCGGACAGCCTGTGACCTATCCGGTATACTCTTCACTGAGACTGTATTGGATTAGCCCTGTGCACACCAGGTGATTACATCGTTACGACACTTCAGGGACGTTTTAAAGATTCTGTGCAGCATCAATTTGTACACTTACAGATGTAGCTGTGTAATATACCGCATGTCTATAGTCTCTATTGGGTTGTAGTTATACCACGCTAAGACGCTTGGTTCATTCATTCAAATGACAATTGTTTGACGGTGGAATTGATTATAGCAATTTTCTTGTTTCTAGCTCGATTGTTTGAATTTTAGTACGAAATTTGGACAACTTAAGTACATGCAAATGGTTTCAAGAAACGGTAGGCACGTAATTTCGATATTATTGTCAAAAAGGAAAGAAGCCACGTTTAACGTAATGTTATCATGAAGTAAATATGTATGATCAATCCCCACAGTTATCATTGTTTATCCTTCATTACTACCGGGAAATGAGTTGTTGTGATATACTGCAGGGATTCATTGATCAATTGTATCGCTAGCGCTGTCTACGCAATTTTGAGCGACATAAAATAATTGATACCTTTATTTCGACATTGTTCCCTCGGTAGAGTGTGAAGGAAATTGGTGAGTATGTTGCCAAGTTGAGAGAATACATTACTAAGCCGATCCTCTAGCAATACACTGAAGATGCATCAATGTGTCCATCAGAATGATACACTCATTGAAAAACATTGTACAACGACAGTTCTTCTTCCGAGTGTTCTCTGTGAGGCACAGACGATATCTCGACCGTCCAGTGTGGATACAATACAATGTAATATGAATACAGGTAGCTAAACAAAGCCCAACATGGTGCTCCGGCTTACCTTTAGCAGCTATTGCAATAATAACTATCTCTGTGATGACATTGTCTGCCAACCTGGCCACACGAATCGATCGAATTTCAGGAAATTAATTCTCAGTAATGTTCTTTTCCGTACGGCATGCGACACCACGAAACATAAGATAATTCCTGAATAATGTTGCTATTATATATCCTGTAATGTTATTATTTTGTATGCAAATATGATACTCTAACATTCTCAATAGAACGAGGTCTTTACAATGCTGTAGTGTCTATCGGTTATCTGAATAGATGACACCGTGTATACTTGTATTGACTACTAGTAAAATAATAATAATTATAATTATAATAATAAATCCTTATTTGTTGAACTTGTATCTACAATCTTATGGTTTACTGTCGATGTTGGTGTACCCCATAGCATTGGATTACATTATTCACAGGAAAATTTCCGGATAAGCGAGTCTTAACTATAGTATATACGTCGTGAGCTTAGAGAATACCAGATAACCTAATTGGTATTGTCATTAATAAATTACACTTCTGATTGTGTTTTTCTCGTTGGAGAAATGCATGTTATGTAATGAGGATGTGTATAATAACCAATGTTTTATTTATAGTGGAGATATATGACGTCACGATAGTAATTAACTAGTCTGTATTTGTCCCAAGTAAGTTAAATAATGGAAAATCTGAAATTATACTTGGTTAATTTATTATGCCTTAGTTCATATAATATTTCAATAAAATTCCACTTCACATTTAACACTTGCCCAGCTTCAATTGTAAAAATATAGCGAAGACTGCCATTTCGTCTTATTTTCGAAGTAAAATATATGGTGGAATAAACTAAGTGTCGGTATTATAGGTAAGTGTAGTTCGCTTGTGAGAATAAGTATCCATGGATTACTGTTGCCAAGTTTCCGAGCAGGAAAAGACGTATTATTTTAGTTGCAGGATTCCGAATTGTTTTCTCGGGGAAATCTAAAAAGTTCGATTGACATGCAAATAGTACTGGCAAAGAAGTTGACGTGCCGATTTTTCAGAAAATGTCAAAAATCATTCAAATATCGGGGTAATAAGGCCACGAAACGTCTTTGACAAGGACTAGTAATTAACTTTTGACATTTGGTGGATTCTCCATTTTATTGATGTTTTTTTAAACAAAAATGCATTTCTAATAATGTGTGGCGTCAAATTAATATAATAAGAAATTGTAATGAATCTTTGAGCGAATAGTTGTGTTTTCACATAAAAAGAAATTGCATATTGCATTTCAAATCGATTTAGGATTTAGATTGTTGAGGTGTGCTAATTAATTATCTCTTCTTTATTTTTTAACAAAATGACGGATTTCTATAACATATTCGCTTATAAAACCATACACTAAACTATTTGCAGGAAGATTATCTGTATACTAGTAGGTTATTGCCCCAATCTGCTCACCGCGGGACTACTTCCACTGTTCCAAGGTCACGTGACTGGGGAATATGTGTGTCCGTGTTCGTGTTCGTGGGTGTACGTACAATTAACGCCAATGTTTATTATGATGGACTGATGGTACGGGACTGCTCGCCGGATAGCGGGGTGCCGCAGCTGAAGCGTTCATTCTTCTCCGTCAAGCATGACTACATTCTGTAAATTGACTTCTGTTATTCCTCTTTAGATACATTACTTTCCAGAGATAATACACACGCTGTGCTTTTTCATCTGACGGGTAATGAAATCCCAGCTGATGGGTCATACATGCAAATTAATGCAAGTAATGTGTTGCTTGTTTTGCCTTGCAATGTTGATATGTCACTTGTATTGCCGATGGAAAATACATGCATTAGAAACCCATTTGGCAATACAACATTGCTTTTAATACTAGGAGCCATAAAAAATAATCCAATTTCGATAAAAGTGTTGTTCTGTATTATTAAATCCTTTATAACGAGGGCATATCTACGTAAAGCATACGGCTAGAACCTTGAATCCATGCCAAGCCATTGTTTTCGACATTACATTAATCTATATCAGTTAATGTATACTTCTACTTCTATTTCTGTGTCTGAAGCCGATGTGCACTGGTTTTACAGATAAGATATGCATATCGTCAATAGAGATCATGCTTAAAAGGTATTGTCCGAAAGCGATACTGGAAGAATACTAGTATCATGACGTCAGTCTGTAGATATGTACATGCAATAAAGCTATTGCTCACTGAACACGTCCTTCCACCGACCTTATCTTCTCCATATCAACTCTACGAGTCAGGGTAAAACAATTATATGTATGCTATCAACATCACTTTCCTCAATTTGCAGTGGGTACAATTCACATAACTGACACCATATCTAAATCAGTCCTTTAAAAAACCTTCCACACGTTTGAAGAAATTATATTTTCTGACTTGACGTTATTACGTAAAGGGCTGGTAGTAACTACAAACGTTTCACTTGTCACTTCCGGTCTGTACAAGAAGCTCCAGGGTAATTATTCACAGTTATCTTGCATCATCACCGCCCTTTACCAATTGTGTTGGAAATTATTATTGCAATGTGGGTGATTGTGAACAACTGGGTGTCAATGGGAATGTGTGGATTTCAGACTCCGAACTCCGCGGGATGAATACCAACGGAAATTATCGAAATTGGACACGGACACCATGAAAATGATTGGCGCTGTGATAAAACCGGATCAATCGTCATCAGCTATCCTAAGTGCACTGCGGAGACTTCCATGTGATTGGGAACAAGTGAGAGATTAATGTATCAGATAAATACATGCTGGGGCATGTTATGTACATCGTGTTTATCCTAGTTATATTCGCTAACAAACAGACAAGTTATTGCTAAATATAGCAGCCATATGAATTGTGGTCATAATTAAATGTATCCCGCAGAATGTGCACCCTCTCCCAACAGGTTGTACTATTCAACATCATGATTGTACGCAGCGAAGATGAGATAGTATTTCAAGCGCTTCACCCTGTGGGTAGAGGATGCAGAAATTGATACTATAGGATTATTTTACATAATAATATTTATACATGGTAATACTGTATGTCCATTATGTTTCTATAGTGTTTCTTCTTAAAAGATATCGTATATCCTCATGGGGGAAATGTTAAGCGTACAGCATTACGAACTATAACTACTTAACCGAGAGAAAATATCATGTGTGTTGATGTCACGGGGATAGTTTTAAAACAACATTTCTCGAGTTGAGTAAGAATCAAGTAACTGAAAACTGAAACCTAAAACCTAAAACCTAAAACCTAAAACCCGGAGTGTTATGAAATATTCCCAGGTCGTTATGGCGACACGTCGTTCCACGGAGTAGCACAGAGGAACAGCAAGCAAGAAAATCTGCAGTTTCCGGTTTATTCTCTATTGAGTCACATCTGAAGGAAGGTATGCATGGCATACACTTACAGAATAACCCATCTGCAGGTTCCGTGTGTTCTGTTCCTAATCACACGGCTATAATGCAATGACATGAACGGTGTTGGTTTTACCTCAGAAGTCCTCTGTGTTCTAATACAGATCATTTTGAAACACACATGCCGTCCACGTGCATCAAAGTCACCATCATGAATAAAACATGTCACTGAGGATTAAACGAGATCTTAACTTTCTGATAGTTTCTATGATCATGTTGTTGTCGGTTCCTGCTATATATAGTTAGTGTTGCATAATGTATTCTGATTATGTGATATTATGCAAGAAATAATGCAATGCCTGAACTGTGTGTATTTTTAACATGTTCTAAGAAAACCAGAGATGCATTCGATTGTCGAAACAAACCTACGTCACTAAGGATAACTTCAGTCATTATAAAAACTTCAGTTTTTCCTCAACTGAAAAATGAATATCAAGAATAAAAAGAAGTTACACACTGAAATTGAAGGTCAGGTGAGCTCTGGATATATGTTGTTTATTTAGAAATCCGGGCCTCTAGAATGTTTCATAAAGTTCGTACGTCTGGCTTTATTGAGACCGTACCATACGCAAGTTTACTATTTTCTATTTTCTATTTTGAACGGTAATTCTTTCCATTGAATTTACATTTCAATATTTCTCAAATATTATGTCTACAAACTTAATTAATACACGGCTAAATTATACTCGAGCTATGTCGATGCAGTAGGTGATACTCAACTACTGCAGTTGTAATACTAGACTGAATAGATCCATTTGGAATTAAGAATTCATATTGCATGATCGACATGCATTTGCTTCAACATGACAAAATATTTTCTAAGAAAATCTATTCTAGTCTGTAGATAGTATCATTGTTGTCTCTCGATATATCTAATAATCTGTGGTTATCTAATCTATCTAAAGATAGTCTAAGTACTGGTCAAATGTCTTCTGGCATTTTTGTCTGATCCCAGACACGTCTTGGAGTTGATCATATTAGCCATACTTTCAGCGACTGGAGTGGCTAACTGTAAGCGACACCCCCGATGTATGTGATCAGAATGGTAGAGTCTGGTACAGCGAGTCATTATGGTACAAGCCAACTAAACAGCAGCCCCGTGCCATTTAACAGCTTATTTTCGGGCACAACCTTGAATATTCACTTGTCTACCAAATACTTTTACAATGCCAATGAATGTGTCTACATCACAATTATTTATTGATAAGATTACAGTAGCGTATGAAAGCTTAGTATTATACCTAAATTGTATAAAATTGGTAATAGGGTCCAAGAGATATTATAAAATCTTATTAGCAAGTGGTAAACTCTTTTATTTTTATTTTGTCCATGACTTTTTACTCATATAATTGCCCTGTTTTCCTAATATGAATGTAATAATCGTACTATTGACATAGCTGTATTTACGATAAAATGTAATCTGTCTGTACCAGCCGGTTCTCGCAGGTTTCCTTCAACATTCAGCGCTACTGATGCTGCGGGTTTCCTTTTGCTTCAAACATGCATGCCGTGATATAAGTGAAAGAATCTTGAAAGCGGCTCTAAACCGCGATTCACACGCACACATATATTGATGATCAAACATGTAAGAATCGTTCGACACGTATTTTCTAATAACATCGTCCTGTATAGTTCTATTTGTGTTTTAATGTAAAAGAAATAATTCAGTAATATTCTGAAATGAACCAAACGGCAATACTAGTTTTATGTCTTTCAAGGCATAACTGGACTTGATGCATAAATATAACAGATACGGATCTAATCTTGTAAGATTTAACGTTATGCGTAGTTCTTCGTTACGAAATCGTGCCTGTGCGTTGACCGTCTCTAGGTTCCACGTGTCCACAGGGTATACGCACCTAATAAGATCATCTCATGCTCCTGTAGAATTGATAACACGTTTCCAGCTTTCATTTGGCCCACCGGTGGAGCGACACCTCTGAGCCGAGATGACGCCGCACTTCTGGAGCTACCCCGTCAGATAGCAATTGGTAAAGTGAGGTCCCTAGTCGCATCAGTGTCCCTAATATCTAGACGTTGTCCCGTGGTGCTAACAACGGTGGGCCCTGCCATTTGACTTTCTCACGTTGATCATTTTAGATGTGCTGTGTAGCGCTTGATCAGCCACCTTTGTGAAGTTGATGGATTGGAGATTTTTATTTTCATGTGAGAAATGTTATTTGATTTAGTCGGGACCATTACCGTCAAGTACATCGATGTATAACAGACGAGATTTCAGCTACAGTTGTTGATTTGCCAGCGTTGCTGCGGTAGTAGATGGTTTATCTAACTCCAGTTGGTAGAATAAAGTAAGAATTGTTCATATGAATTGTGAAATAATTGTAAGAATATATAATGAAAGTTAGCTCTGTGATAGAAGCATGGATTGTTATACATGTATAGAGAAAGTAGTCTATTTTACTTACATGAATGCTCATTACAATCAACTATTTCTGAATTACTAGTGGTGTGAAATAATCACATGCTGTGTGCTGTAAAGTGTTCTTCTGTCTGTGCTAACATTTGCGAAATGAAAATAAAATGTAGTTCTGTTCTAACTGACATCTACTGTTGTTTAAAGTTGTATTAAAGCAACAAGCATACTCCCGCGCCCACGGGTAAATGCCACTTCTATAAAACAATATGTCACCTTACGTTTAGACATGTCCCACGCCGTGTTTAATCAACAAACAGAGAATACAGAATTGTTGTAAACTTCTTACGAAATTAGATGTACATGATCACAATTAGGGATAATGGTTCTTTCAGTTCAGTCATCAGGACTACTACTATTCCATTTATATCCTACTGTATATTGAACTGTATTGTATTGTATGTTCTCTGTGTGATCAGTATAATGTGAATTTTGAGAACAAACCTATTTGATTTTATCAGTCTCGTCAGGATATACAATTAGAAGTAATGTGATGTGTCTGAGAACAATCCTTAAATAGAATTGCGTTATTAACTAATGGTAAAGTACCCCACACGGCGTGTATATTGATGTATTTTGTTCTATTTCCAAATACAAAAGGTCTTGGAATTGAGGATTAATTATATTAAGAGAGAGTTTTAAAAAACACCAGGATTTCACGATCCAGAATCCTGTTTGCAACTGAAGAAGCCAAGATACCAGTACTGCTTATTGCAATGATGCTGTTCAAAACGGATGAAGCCAGTAGCGACTATATATATATATATATATCAATCATGTTGTCTCCATTGATAAGAA
>JAUTBZ010126840.1:0-14905 GCA_032361785.1 Lepetodrilus galriftensis | reverse complement strand
GTGTGTGTGTGTGTGGGGTTATTGTTGTTTCTTTTGGTCTTTCTCTCTCTCTCTCTCTCTCTCTCTCTCTCTCTCTCTCTCTCTCTCTCTGTGTGTGTGTAATTTGTAAGAGGGTCAGCATGTTCTACCAACAGCTCGTAAAATGTCAGCTAACTACATTCAAATGGAATGAATACAATGAGTGGATAACCCTTTGAGACGGAGGGTGGAGAGTCAAGAACTATAGGAAACCATACCACCGGTGTTCCAACGTAACGCACTATATTAATTAATTCCAACGCTACGCTGGCGACCATTGCATATATAGTGCCCGGGCCATGCAGCTTTGAGTATTCATGTGTTAGCCTACTATTTCGCCAATGTCGGCCCACCAGTGGAATATACCGGGCTGCAAGCGACCCATGGCACTGTCGCTCTTGGTCGACTTCCTGCCATCCGGTTGTGAGGCTTCCAGTATGAACCCGGATGACGTTGGACAAACGGCGGAATGTTATCTTGGTAGTTTTAGAAACGTGTAAAACATTGAATATTCATATGAATGGGTGCTGAATTGTGATTGTATGATATGCGCAGCGTAACCAATAGTCTTCAATGCGGCGTGTAGTTGGTGCTCTTTATATCCTGCTCCATAGACTCGTGAACATAAATACACTGGGAATAAGAGTAGAATAGGAATAGGATTAGGATTAGCGTGAGAAAGCGTATACTAGTACAGTGAGGATTAAAGTGGCAATAGGAATAGGGTCAGAATACGAGTATAGTATTAGAGAGGGAATAAGAGTATTGGGGAATAGGAGTAGATTGAGAATTATAGTGAGGAGAAGTAGAGTCAGTATGAGAGTAGGAGTAGAATAAAAGTACACTGGGAAATAGGAGGGGGAGTAGAGGGGACAGGTGGTGTTCCATCCGACACTGTGCGGTGTTGATCCTTGCGTCGGGAAGAAAGTACAGCTAGAAAGGAGCAGCCCCTAAGAGTGAAAGGAGCAGTCCCTAATAAGAGTAGAGCGTCAATAGGAGTACAGTGAGAATAAGAGTACTAGTATACGATTAGAATTAAAGTAGAATAAGAGTAGAGTGAGTATAATAGGAGTAGAATTATAGTGGCGTGATAGAGTGAGAATTTTCCGAGAGTATACTTCAGTTGGAACATAAATTATATGAGCTATTCATACCTATTAATACCTATTCATACCTAAGTACATTAGTAGATTATGATTTATGTTAAAATATACATGTAACTTGAAGGCTATTTCTTCATAGCAGTGCATGCGTGGCATGACCAATCCAATTTTGCTTCCGACGGGCCTGAGGTACGTACACAGACACACTATACCATTGTACCATTGTTCACAGTATGCCTATGCTTTAATACATGTATATAATACAAAAAAATAAACGATCAGAGACTATATGAAATGAAAAACAAAAAACTACATTTTCTAATTTCATTCTTGAAGTATTTACCGAGATAATCTACGAAATAGGGGGGGTCAATGCATTTCATGCCAAACTTATAGGCCTATATCTCGTTGACGGTGCCAATAGGCAGCTGATAACGGTACTCCCAACAAGTATGAGTATGTTATTAATGTTGTGGTCTGGCGCTCTCTGACTGAACAGAGTTGGTCATCCATTGTGACCTATTCTCAATACTCAAGAAGTTAATCTAGCTTAGCTGTCGTGATTGTTATCGATCTACATATACTCGCCATCCTCTAAGACAGACTCAGTCACTGCCTCCTTAAACATACGCTACTATATAGACCAGAACCGACCTGTACTAACTGACATAACTGTAATTAACTGTGTAGGCCTATAACCAGATAACCGTCACTCCAACCTTTGTCATTATTTCCCTAGAAAGGCCTACCAAAAAGTTATATCTTTTTAACCATCGGAAGTGATCATATTTAACCCTCCCTGCTGGATTAGTCGCATGTACAGCCCTTTAGGGCATCTCTGGTTACATTCAGCATGGATAAGGTTAATTGAAAGCATTATATTCTCATGCATAAATGATGAAATTGTTATAGGCGGAAATAGGTGTGATGCTAATGTGATTGATTTGGTACGAGGTAAATTATGATACCAATATATCTTCGCAGAGGTTACCTCGCAGACACGGCCATGAAGATGATGATGAACCGTATTAGGTAGGCTACTGTCGCAGTATATAGAAGCCCTTGCATGGTTGTTCATAGGCCGAGAAGCTTCACAGATGACCGTCATCATACAGCTCGACCTGTCTTGACGGCGTCAATACAGGCCATGCTGTATTACATGACGGTCAGAGCTTCTCGGCCTAGGTTCTTCATTACATGACGGTCAGAGCTTCTCGGCCTAGGGTCTTCATTACCAGACGGTCAGAGCTTCTCGGCCTAGGTTCTTCATTACCAGACGGTCCTCGTAGGTTTCCCTCAACAGTAAGCCCTGCTGGTGTTGTAGTTTATCCTCTTTCCTTATTCGGACAAACCGTTACATGATGGAAGTAATTATACAATCTGCTCTGGACCCAAGAAAATGATGGAGAAAAATCCTAACACGGTATCTATGGACAATTCATCAACCGTACTGCAAAATTACGGACGTTTTTGACTCGGTAAAAAAGGACATATTATGTAGTTCTCTGTAATTCAACACTGCATATATATATATATACCGGCCTCTATGAACGTTTTTGTCCATACTGTGTAGTATTACAATAGGCCTACATGTTGTAAGACAATTCAGGAATCGAGGAAGACAAACATGTCCCTAGGCCAATCTCTATAGTAATTGCCCACTGCCATTTTCGTTAAGACTCGTATTTATTAATATAGCTACCACCCAACCTACTGCATGGTCAACCTGCTTATGGTAATTAAAGAACCATCGGGTCTTCCTGTATTCCCGAGCAAAGTAATCGATAAGATATAGGCCCTATATATAGTAATTTGCCAAGTTGACAGGTTTCTAGTCCGACACTGCCTCGCAATGCAAAGACGGAATTAAAAACTAAAGCGCTCGTTATCACACGCCAGACAAACTGGTTCCTGTCTGTAGCCGGGAGTGGTACAAACCAGCGCTAGAAGGACGGCGCTGCGAAGCGATTGTACAATGTTGGACACACCTCGGTCTCATTATCGTCATCTTCGGCCGCGTACGTCACATTGGGATGAGAGTGAGTGCATAAACACAGGCTTAGCGTCCTTGCTCTGTAATGCAGGGACCAATTACACATACTCTGACCTTTGCTTCTAGCTATGCATGCAGGTCTTATAGTCCCACACATCGTAGAAAATCCGAGCTGTAATATTTCCGAATGTGCTCTTAGGGAAAGGTTCTTCCCAACGGTTCTTGTCTTACTTTTGGCGCAGTGGATCTTTTGTATGCAACGCAATATGGCCCTGGGAATTGGAATTCGAGACAATGGAGTCCTATTCTATTAACCCTCTCCCTGCTTCATTAGGTACAGACACTGCTCTTTATGGCATCTCTGGTTGCCTTCAGCAGAAAGAGGATTGACGACAATGTAGGTTTATTCGCAGACATATACGTACATATATTATCAGGATTATATTACTGTATTCAATTGATGTACAGCAATATCCACGTAGACACACATGGGGACATTGGTGTCGGTTCACGAAGCTCTCTTATCCACTCAGTATAGTCAGGAGGCCAGGGTATCCTTTCACGAAGCTCTCTTATCCACTATAGTCAGGAGCCTCCTCCGAGACTAGGGTATCCTTTCACGAAGCTCTGTTATCCACTATAGTCAGGCCAGGGTATCCTTTCACGAAGCTCTCGTATCCACTAGTCGGGAGCCTCCTCCGAGACCAGGGTATCCTTTCACGAAGCTCTCTTATCCGCTAAGAGACCATAGCACTCTCTTTGCCGATAGCTAACACACTGCAAAGAGAGCGCTGTGGTCTCTTAGAGGATAAGAGAGCTTTGTGAAAGGATACCCATCAGGTTGACATGTTCATGTTCCGTTAAACATTCTAAGTAGAATATGCCAACATGGCAGAGGCGATTCTATACATGTCCCTCATGAATTAAAAAAACCGGAAGTTATTTATTTATGGCTCTTTTCAGATGTGGCCTCCTGAAACTCTCTGAATCCAACTACGAGACTATGTACAGCGCTCTCCTAATATAAGTGCCCAATCACCATGTACAAGAGAGCCTACGAGAGGGCTATGTTCTGATAAAAACATAGTCGATAGTGTCCTATACATGTATAGTCGATTTGAGAGTTTCCAGGAACGATATACCTTTGGCATCAAGGTCTCGATCGTATCTACCAAGAGATGGCATCTCGGAGGACTTCATGAATTCAAGGGTTTCCTGTACGATCTTGTTAAAACTCCTATACCGTTAACGTACAAGTTCCACAGCGCTGACTTTCAATTTCGCATATATACATGTATATTAATTATTTGTAAAACTATTGCACGATGTAAGGTGATCCATGCATGTGTCTTCAACGTCAAATGCCAGTACTTCGGTCAACTCCACCACGCATGTCTTCAACGTCAAATACCAGTACTTCGGTCGACTCCATCGGGTCTTAATTTGAGCAATCAAAGTGGACTTAGCGGGCCTTTCGGCTCACAACTCCAACTACTGGCAACAGTTTTGCATTACCAAAGTAAACGGACACTACAGAAGATTGTACTTTGCAAGACTGACTGTATTGGTTGGTACTGTACGGACTATTTCTGTAACACGGTCATTTAATTATATAGCTTTAAAATATCCTTCGGTGCCAGCTTGACATTTTACCAGACGGTAATTGACATCATTGTCCACAGAACAACCAAACTGGATGTGCTCCGTATTTGGAGGGTTAATTAAGCACGTTTCCAAGTAATGACGTTTGGAGATGCGTTCTTTTGACGGTACATTTATGGTGGAAATTGAACTGTTTTAGTTGATGGTAGCGATTGGAATTTAAGCATTTGGGAACATGCTTTTCATATGTTAATATAGCCCCTTTGGAATATTTTCATGTAGCTCGATATTCCTCCAGCGTTCCCCCGATGACCATACGACTTTTTATATGGGTATATGGTTCCTCTGTATATAGGTATGGTTCCCCTGACCATACTCATATAAACAGTCTCCTACTAGACGGCTAGTGGGGAAAGACTAGAGGAATCTAGAGCTTTCTTGAAGCTCTAACCATGGCGCTTTCGTGTTCATCATTCACTTGGGTATCCTTTCACAAAACTCTCTTAATCTGCCAAGAGATCATAGCCTCTCTTTGCAGGGTATTAACTATCGCAAAGAAAATGTTATGGTATATTAGTCAGTGGACTAGAGCTTCGTGAAAGGATACCCAGGACATCTTATTAGGCTTTATCATGGCCCGTTAGTTGATGTGCAAGGCTCATGAAAGGGTGCCCAGACTTTTAATCGAACATCCTCCATCTGGTTTTTTCTCTCTACACTTTTGGGGTGACCATTGCAGCTGGTAGTAAATGAGTTTGCTTGTTTTGAAATGGCAGTTGTTTGGGGTGGGATGGTGGTGTTGGTTTGTGGGGGTACCACATTATCCTCAGGTCATCAGTGTTAATTTGCAAGCATGTTGTACACACTGACAGAAATTGAATTGACCAAGCATTATTGTTACGACTTGTTCTCATCAATGGAACGTCTGTTTTTTTTAACAGGATAAATATGGTAAAATACAGACGTTAAAAAGTTATTTTAAGTAGTATAAAATGTCTGCTTCGAGATCTCCAATAGATTCAATAGAGGTGCTTCTATCTTCCAGAGACTTCAAAACTTGAACTTGAAGTTGTGTCACATATCAACTTAGTGCACAAGCCAGGAGTCGGAAATCACATTTCATTGCTTATAGGAATGTCCATGGTCAATTACTCTTCATAGCATCTCTGGTTGCCTCCAGCATGGAGAGGGTTAAAGGCCTATTTTCTAATGTTAAGCCCTATTTTGTGAATAAATCAAGTTATATCCAACATGCATCAGCTGGAAACAGATAAAAAATTACACTGTTAATTTATTTCCAATTTTAGAAGATAGAAATTGTGACCTTGCCCTTTCAGGTTACACATTTTGCTCCTTTTTGCCCTTTCAGGTTACACATGTTGCTCCTTTTCCACAAGAATTCTAATCTCACAATCAAATCTCCAGTGTCAGGTTGTTTTTTATTTGTACAGCAATTTCCCATAAATGTTAACAAAGGCTTATCTAGTCTTATCTTATGTGTGGCAAAGTTCATCTGGTCTATTCTAAACATATACACAGACCAAATGGAACAGTTTGGTCTTTGTCAGATAGTATTTCAAGATGGCTGTTATCTTCTCAGTGTCAAAAACATATTCTTGGACAATATTGTGGCAAATGCTTAAGAATCTTTCAACCATATTCGAGGACGAAAATGCTCAACTTCCCAGGTCCATTCCTACAAGTTACATCATTAAGAATATTGAAAATGAAATTATTAAAATCAATACCAAATATTTTCAATTTCTTTTTAATATCTGACATACATATAATCCTGAAGAAATAACATTTCAGAATATTTATCTGTTCATAGGAATTGAAAATATCAACTTCGTACTACATAAAAATGACCGTTGCTATGAATGAAAATGGTTTAAATGCAATCTGTAAAGTGCATTTTGAATCTTCTATATAATAGAATACATGATCCAATAGTCAACTGAGCTTCGCGTAGTAATAGTACGTAAACCTTAAAAGAAATCCATTTTCGAGGCACACATACAAAGGGAAAGAACTCTCAACACAGTAACACCCATCCATACACGCTGCTTTTGAAATAATGATTGGATATTTGATCAGGAATGTCCCATTTTTTGGTTCAAAGGTCACTCGAGGTCGTCTTCTGCCATTGTGCTAACTGTTGGTGTCGCTGAACTCAAGTTTCCAGACAAACGCTGAAAATAAGAAAAGAAAAGCATCATTAAATTTATAATTGATAAACATTGAATACCGCGAAAGGCTTTTCTACTCGCTATCACAGTATTTCAATGATTATTGTGACAACTACGTGATCATAGACATAGTAAAACAATTGGCCTCAAAGTTACAATTTTTTCCAAGGAGTCATTTGGCTCCTACTTAGCCAGAAACACTTAAAATAAGTGAAATATTGTAAATGCCAAATTAGGTCTCCATGGCTCCCAAATTAGTCGCTAAATACAGCCCTGAATAGTATTAGTAATATCAGCATTACATTTTATATAATTCTGACCAATTAGTAAAGACGGCTCACTATGGGAGATTAAATATCGACATATTTCTGTGAGTTACTGTTGATAGAACATTTTCTCATGACTTTCATACTTCAGATAGTTAATAGCAAGCTGTAGTCCACATGTAGATCGCTGTCGGACAGTGAACCAGCGCAAGATAAGTCGCACGTGGAGAGCCACCATAACACAATATTTAGGCCCAGAGATTACAAAGGGTGTGTCTCGGGAGTGTTTACCTGGCTGACCGAGGGTAGCGTCTGTACGAGGAGCTGGAACACCTGCGGAGGTAGAGTCTGCTGTAGGACCTGGAGGAGCTGCTGGGGCTGTCCACACACCGCCACGGCGGTACTCAGATGCTCCACACCGCCCTCCATATCACCTGTAGTCACAATACAACCATATCACCCACAATCACAATACAACCATATCACCTGTAGTCATAATACAACAGTCTCATTAAAATAGAATCCGAAACTAACGCTCAAACAGATATATATGATACTGATTGGCTAACACTGCGTAGCGGAGGTATGTGACTGGAACCCAGAATGAAGAGGTGAGGTCAAATTGATGCGAGATAAATGTGGGGCCCCGAGATCTGATTTAAATGAGATTGAATACAACCATATCACCCGTAGTCACAATACAACCATATCAGCTGCAGTGGAATACAACCATATCACCTGTAGTCACAATACAACCATATCACCTATGGTTAGAATACAACCATATCAGCCATATAGGAATACAACCATATCACATGATGCAGTCAGAATACAACCAAACTAAATTTACAAATAAAATCACAATTCACTATGTCTACCATGTTCCTACCATGTCTTGCATCATTTTTGACCTCTGTTGACTTGGTATTGACGTAAAGTACTTTCAAAGTTCTTTGGGAAACAGTTTAATAACTGGAATACTCTTAAGCAGGTGAACAAGTTATTTATTAAAATATGATTTTTTTGGTAGGACCATGTAGCCATTACATATACAAATTAAATGTTGTAACAACCTGATGCCAGTAATTCCTCTCCGAGCTGAACCTCCTGAAGGAAGAACCGCTGCATGGCCTCAGGATTGCTTAGGTCTGGAATCTAAAATCAGAGAACGCAATCAATAAGCATTTATCATATAGTATATACATGACGTGGAAATAAATTCTGCCTCAAGTGTCTGCCCGGACAGGTATTATCCACAGGCGGACAAGTGAAATAGCCCAGATTAACAATGTTTACCTACAGAGCAAGTAGTTTCATGTGGGACAAGACACAGAGAAGTGCCTCTAAAAGTTAATAATGTAGAACTAGATTTATTCATCAGATATGTGTAGTTTCTGAGACTATGTTTTCATCAGATATATGTAGTTTCTGAGCTGATGTTTTCATCAGATATGTGTAGTTTCTGAGCTGATATGCCTGCAATTTCATCTGATATATAGATCACAACTATCATATGTGTTTTGTTTCAATGTTGATTAGTTCTGGTGATTTTTATGGCTGATAGACGGGAAGGTATGTGTATATTGTATTGTAATATGTCAGAATTTATCTTCATTTAATAACATTAAATTCCATAACTTTACCTGTTGAACTGATGCTGTGCCTGGTTTCTGCTGCTTCTGATTCTTCCTCCCTGAAATCAACCATATCAGAATTAAATAGATTTTATTTTAATTTGAATTGGGGTTGAGTGACTTTCAAGATTCTTTCACTTATATCAAAGCTTGTCAGTTGAAGGCAAGAGAAACCTGCAACATCTGTAGCGCTGAATGTTGCAGTAAACCTAGGAACACTGACTAGTAGCTGTTACTGACAAGACCAAGGATGGTAACTGTATTGCCATGGTAAAGACAGCACGTATTAATCATGATTGCGTTGGAAAGGCAACTTTCACAAACATTGATGTCGGCCTCCAGAACGAGATATTAACCCAGGGCGTTTGGCTCTTAAGTCCAATGTTATACAAATATGCTACCACCTGCCCCACCAGAAATATACTGTAATGAGCGTCTACTGTAAAAACTCATTTACATCACTAGACAGTTACAGTTACAGAGACAATTATTCAGATCTTAGAAAGCGCGACAGAAAAATGGTTTTGTCTTTGATGAAAAACAGAAGTAACCTGACACTATATTATATAAACATATATTGAATTTGAAATTGATTTCAGGTTAAACAGTTGAAGGTTAACTTGTTTAACAACAAACATGAAATGAATTAGAGCTACAATTTGCAAAAATACAACTGATAAATGTTATAAAAGTACACATTATTTAGTATAGAAAGGTATTCTAGAACTTTAATTTTTCACTAAATTAAAATAAACTATTCAACATTCAAGTTATATACCGTATATGTAAGTATATGTTATTTTGTAAGGAAAACAACACTCAACGGGCACAACCGGCGAGTTCACCGAAATTTCAACTCACTGTCCCTAAGCTTTTGCTTGAAATTTGGATCGCTTCTCCTTTTTTTATCAAAGTATATACAGTATCCTAGGAAACAGAGACCAGCTCCCGCCGCTGCGATGCCCACAGTCGTTCTTGACAACATTTTCTGAGAGAGCTGTGCTATTTCATGAGGCTGCATTTATGCACATGCAAGAAAAGAACTCTTTAGCGCATGGAAACAGAAAAATGACCTCCAAGAAAGATTTCGTGAACTACTTTATCATTTGGTTTTTTGCTAACGCTTCTAGTGTAAAATATATTTAATTGATTATGAAATAAAGTACTTTATAAGCGGTAAAGGACCAGTTGGTAATCTATTTTTATTGAACAACTGAAATAACTATAGTCTGTTCCTTTATTTGAGAAGATGTCATTCCCCATCCGGGTTTCGTGGGGTTCAGAGTTCACCTTGAATTCGTTTCAAGTTAGTAGTTCGAGTTTGCACTGTGAAAAAGTACTCACATAGTAGTAACGTCACTTCCTACAAGAGAGCGACTGCTTGAATTTTGGCGCACCGGAAAGTTATTTATTTAATGAATAAATAGATCACGAAAGCCAAATAGCTGGTTAAAATATATACAGCACTATGGCCTCGTTTGTAGCTGAAGTGTTGTCCTCGGCAGGTATTAGATCTACACTATTTCTAACAGTGATTAACAAAAATGTGTTGGTTGTCAGATATTTTCCTATTTTCGATCATACACAAAATGTAAAGTTTAAATTAAACCAACCTACTTGATCTATTTAGGAGTTTGCATATTTTGTATAAGGAACGTTTTATAAATTACCCAAACAGTTCACAACTTTGGGTTAGCATTCAATGATTATTATAGTCAAGTTACACTTTTGAAGAAACTGTAAATTTTAGACGAACAGTAATTTGATGAAGAATGCCTCAAAAAGTATGATTTAAACATATTTTAACCCTCTCCCTGCTGTATTAAACAAAGACACAGTTCTTTAGGCAGCTCTGCTTGCTGCCAGCATGGAGAGGGTTAAAGTTAAGTTCCATCCCTGAGAACTTCCATCGTGGCCGTTTCAGCGTTGTTGGAGAAGGACGAGATCCTGGACAAACTGAGCACGCTGGGGAAGAAGACGGAGCAGATGAAGATGGACGTCCATGAGCTGGTGACGAAGAAGTACGCAGACTTCGACCCGTGCTACACCGAGTCCAGCCATCTGGCGGACGGCGTGCAGGAACTGTCTCGGGAGATGGACAACGTCTCCGTCAAAATAGAAAACGAGGTGAGCAAGTTCTGCATTTGGGAAATTTCACTTTGGAGACATTAAACACAAATTCAGGGTTTCTCCGAACGCGCAATCCTGCTTCCCATACGCAAAAATTGCAAGTTTGGACGCACTTTATTTATAAAAATTGTTGATAAGTATATCAACATGCGTCCCCGGAACTCTCAAAAATTGAAACCTAAGTGGAACCCTGCAAATTATTACGGACATTACATTTTGGGGAAAATGTTATACTCTTTTTCATGATGGATATAGTTCTGCAAGTTATTTGAATGCCTCAGTTTTAAGGAATGAAACTTTACATAGCTTTCTTTCATCTGTCATAGACGTCATATAGCAGTCATGCTTATGTATTTTAGCCGATGTAAATTTCCATCTCTGTCATCATGACAAATAAAAATTGGGCCTATGGAGAAAGACCCCCTTATTATTTTCTGAATTTCTAACATTGCATATGCGACTCACGTTTCAGATCCGAGGTCAGCTGAACATCTCCACAGGGGAGTTCCAGTCTCTGACGAAGGAACTGCATGAGATCAGCGCCGTCATGACGGTGGTGGAGAGGCTGGCCAAACTCCAGGACCTCCTGGAGGTCAAGGAGGCCTCCCTGAGGGACAGGAAGTACTCGGAGGCCGCGCAGTGTCTGAAGGAAATCCACGGCCTCCTCGAGAACTCGGTGCACGAGCGAGATAACGAGATGAGCATCGTGGGAAGTTTGCGCACCGCACACAAAGTCCAGACGCAGAAGCTCATCTATGACCTCGGCGACGTCTGGAATGAGTTTGTGTCCTGGACGACTCCGGACGCCGCATCCGGCAATCCGTGCGAGCTGAGACTGACCACCGGAGACTCGGATACCGTTGTCAGGGAGATGGTGGTCGCCATGGAGATGCTGGATGTGCTAGACCTCAAAGTGAAGCACTTCGGTGACAAGCTCCTGAACTCTTTGATAAAGCCGCTCGTCACGAACGAAAACGTCGAGCTTCGACTCGAAGACCTTCCTAATGCAAATGTGATATCTTTAATTGTTGTACCCGGGGATAAAGGGGCCCGAGATCACTTGAAGGTTTTGGACAATGTCCAGATCGTCCTGAAATTCCTGTACAAACATTTCACGAAAGTCCAAGTGGTGGAAGATTCCAAGGTCACTGTGATGGAACTGTTAGGAAGGAAGATCTCTGCGCCGGCGGTGGACATGATCGTGAAGGAGTGTCTTTCTCGCGCCATCCCGACCAACCGGAAGGACATGGAACACTTCCAGGAAGTCGACAGCAAGATTGTGATCTTCCAGAACGACCTCCTCGCGATGCGATTCCTCCAAGCGGACAACACGGTCCTTATTGACTACGTGAACAACGTGGACGTCTTGTTCGCCAACAAGAAATGTCAGGAGATTCTGGAACAGGCACGGGGGATGATGACATCTGAGATCCACAACATGACCCTGGTGTCCAGCGACCGACCGCTAGCCGAGATTCCGGCGCTGGACTCCGGACCATCCAGTAAGAAGACCAGGAAGGTCGAGGTCAACTGTGAGCTGCCACTCAGCGGGAACACCTTCAAGATGCCCACATGTCACATTAGGTTTGTGAAATTGTCATAAAAAAAATCCATTAAAAATGTCCATTTTATTATCATGTTTATGAAATTGTCAAGTTCACTCATTCACTGTAAACTAGGCTAGGCCCCGAGATTACGAGACTTTTCTGAGTACGATTTCATGCTCAACTCAGAGTTTTGTTCATAAAATGTCATGTAAATTTTGAGCTTGAGCATGAAATCGTACTCAGAAAGTTTCGTAATCTCGGGGCCAGGTCCAGAGGTTACGAAAGCGTTATGAGTATGTTTTCATGTTCGTCACTTGTGTTTCAGTATGTCTGTGAACAGTATGATGACTCTGGCCTATGAGACGCTACACGAAGCTGTGGAGAGCTCGCCTCAGTGTGCGATACAACTGTTCTATGCAGTCAGGAACATCTTCGAGCTCTACTGCAATGTCTTCCCCACATACCACAGGCAGAGTCTGGTCTCACTGCCTCAACTCACCGGTAGGAATGACAATCTCACTGTTAGGATTTGTTAGGAATGACAATTTCACTGTTAGTTAGGATTTGTTAGGAATGACAATCTCACTGTTACTGTTAGGATTTGTTAGGAATGACAAATCTCACTGTTAGACATGACAATCTCGCTGTTAGGAACGACAATCTCACTGTTAGGAATTGTTAGGAATGACAATATCACTGTTAGGATTTGTTAGGAATGACAATCTCACTGTTAGAATTTGTTAGGTAGGACAAATCTCACTGTTAGGAATGACAATATCACTGTTAGGATTTTTTAGGAATGACAAATCTCACTGTTAGGAATGACAATCTTACTGTTAGGAATTGTTAGGAATATCACAATCACTGGTAGGAATACCAATCACTGGTATCTTATCTTGTTAAGATGCCTTTGTAGTATTCATAGACTGGAAACTATAAAGTATTGTCCTACACTACCTCCTGCTTTCCAGCACTGCATCACAACAACTGTATGTTCATCGCCCACCACCTCATGACCCTGGGTCACCAGTTCAGCAAGAAGCTACCGCCTTCACTCAACGCGACCTTTGTCGACCTCATCTTCAAGATCAAGAGCATTGGCACGGAGAGCTTCCTAGAGCAGCTCGGCACACAGAGGGCGCAGATATCGGAGTTCCTGAAAGACGCTAACGGTTAGTGTAGGATTTATTGGCCATTGTAATTTTGGTTTATCATATTTTTGAATTGTTTGGTAGGTTTTTTCTTTCTCATTATTGAAGTGTTTATCGACAGTTTTATCGTTTTTCAGAATTTTCTTTGATTATGTTTTGTATGTATGTATGTATGTATAATATTTATAGTAGTGGTAAAGATTTATATGTGAAAAGACCATGAAATGGAAACCAGGAAGTGATGTCACAAGGGTGAAGAATTATGGGACATATAACTATAAGGAATATTTTGAGTTATTGGTTATAGAATACCGGTTGCAACATCATCGCAAATGTGTGAAATATTCCTGCAGCAACGTTAAGCTCTATAAATAATGCAATAATAAATAATGAAAATATTCCTCAAGTCCAAGAAATTCCATGCAAAAAGGATCTTGAACAATATCTTGTTTTTTTTTCCTACCTCCAGAGTTTAACAACGTGTGCGAAGAGGAACATTACTTTTCCGCGGAGAGATCCATCAAGCAGTGTCTGCATCAGCTGACCCACCTACAGAACGTATGGCAGGAAGTGCTTCCCGTCACCATCTACAGGAAGGCTATAGGTATGCCGCGATACAAACTCACTTTAATCCTTACTATAGCCCCGACAATAGTGATACAAATAACAAATGTTATGAATTTCTACTAGTCCTGTAGGATACCTTTAGAATTGGGAGAAATGACCAGGGCTAGTGTTAATTTCGATCCCTGTATGGTATGCTGCGATACAAACTCGTATGTAGGTAAGAATTAGGGGTGGTAGCGCATTTGGACATCAGAGCCAAAAGCCTAGGGTTCAAATCCCATCTCAGGGACTCGGCATCAATGTTTGCAGAAGTTACCTTTCTGATGCGATCATGATAGGGTGTCAGAAACTTGATATAATCTTTTTCCAGGAATCCTAGTAGTATACTAGTAGTTAAAAGCATGATGCTTGTTTGAATGATCTCTTTCTGCCCTTGTAGCAGTAGGTCAAGAACATTGATGTACGACAGAACCTTATGTAGGTCAAGGACATTGATGTACGACAGAACCTTATGTAGGTCAAGGACATTGGTGTTAATTTGACTACCAAGTGAGAGACAGAGCCTCAATGTACATTTTTTCTCTTTCTTTTTCTTTCTCAAAGACAATGTAATATATTTTCTCTTTTTAAATAAACTAAACACTACAGTATCATGCGAATATCTAGAAAAGTGTTTTAATAGCAATAATATATCAACAGTTGCAA
>JAUTBZ010126829.1:0-14909 GCA_032361785.1 Lepetodrilus galriftensis | reverse complement strand
CTCCTACAGTTCCAGGAATAGAGTAGCGTAGACGGTTGGCTATTTGGTTGAGGGCAAGTTCTGTTTTGATGGCTGCTCTATATTGTGCACGTTGGACAATATAGCTTTCATAGACTTGTGCGATAATCTTTGAACCTATCGAAGCGACTACCCCTAGAATAACAATCACAAAAATGACTTCAATAAGAGAAAAGGCAGAGGTACGTGTAGTATATTTCATTAAAAAGTCCTTTTTTCATATTCAATACCACCAAGGTTTGAGCTAAAGGCACGAAAAACAATGCTTTTATTCAAGTCACTACTTGACGAACTACTTGTAAGAGTAATATCAATTTGTTTAATATTGCTAGTTGCTCCAGTAGGTGCAGAGCCAGGTATGTAGTCTATAGTTACTTGCGAATAGTCAGCAATATCAGAAATATAGCTAATTTGATTGGCAATGCGAATGGTTGTTTTTTCTATATAGTCAAATCCTCCGGCACCACTACTCGCATCTTGAAGTGTAGCATTGCCTGTAAAGTCATCTAAATCATCTTTGTTCTCACTGTTATCTGGGTCAGAGCCTATGGGTGATGCTGCAAAGATGATATTTTGACATTTAAAAGAGTGTGCTTTTGAGGCTAGTGGTACACCTATTCGGCGTAAAGTACCTGCTGTAGCATTGAGTTCATTATCTCCTTGGGTAACAAGGACAGAAGGTATACACGATTCATTGGTATCACGTTCATCCCATGGATAGGTGAGTATCATATTGACTCTAGATACGGCTTCATTAATCCCTTCTTGTTGTAAAGCTACTACGGAACTTTTTACCGAAGAGCTTATAAGCATGGGTGCAGACATAAGCACAATTCCCATCACCACAAGGGCGAAGATCAGTTCTATCATTGCGATAGCATTTCTCATTTTAGTGTATTGCATTTACCATTCCATCTTTCTATTTTTCTTTTTGTTAATATTATCACCCACTACATGACCTGTTTTACCTTCACCTGTCCATCCAGCATTACCAATAAATCGTACACGGTAAAAAGGATTAGGTATGGTATCACTATTTGGGTTATAAATAATCCATCTGCTTGTTAATGGGTCTAACGTAATATTGGCAATAAAGGGTCGGCTATCACCTGTGTATGTGATAGTGAGTGCATTGGCAATACCCTTATTAAATTCTGGTGAAGTATCTGAAATACCAAAATTACTTGGAGTGGATAAAAGAATACTTCCTTCTCCATTGGATTGGTTATGTGATTGCACAAACCACCAGAACGCTTCGTTACTTCGTGTAGAAATATTGTTATCAGCAATGACACCTATGCGGTAGTCATTTAGACAGACATTAGTGATATCATCACAATATGCGGTAATAGACAGAGGGGTAACAACACTAGTTTCTGTCACACTGTCATAAAAGTTTTGTGTCGGTTTGACTCTACCATAGATAAATGTGACGTTTTGGTCTATGACCCTTTGTGCCTCTACTTTGTAATCATTTCGGTATCTAAAATAGAGTTTAGCTGGTGGCGTGGTATACATGACATTAAAGTCACTAAAATGTATGGCTCTAGGATTAATTGGTGCATTCATCGCACGGTCAAAGTTATATCCTAAGTCCATATCAATGCTTCCATTCATCTCTTTGGTAAAGACACTTTTATGTTGTTTAACAATCAGCGCACGCTCTTGGTGTCCACTATAGACTTCTGTAAAAATTTCATCTTTTCTTTGTATCATTGGGCTACTATCTTTTTTGAAATCTATTAGGTTATAGCGGAAGTTTTTATTTTCTGCTACAGGTAAACTTGATAGATAACTTGTCCCTAATGACATATTGATATCTGCAGCATAACAGGTTTTGGTAAAGTTTTCTAGACTTCCATCAGGGTAGGCTTTTGCTTGTAGCATACCTTGTATATTATAAGACATGTTATAGTCAGTCTTCGTACTCAACAAAGTGTCCATAAAGACATACTTTTTGTTGTTTTTTGGTCCTGCACCTATCTTTAGCTGGGATAAATCAAAACTGTAAGGGTAAGTATGTAGTTTAGGAGCAACATAAGTATTCGTACTATCTACATGTATATTACTAATAGCACAGCCATTTCGCTTTTCTATATCATGGTTATTTCTATCCAGTGTTTCTGACGTATCCTTTTCACAATCTGCTATGCCTGTTACCCATTCAGAATTTTGTAGATGATGTGAGGTATCTGCCCAGTCAACCGCAGTCCAATTTTGATCAAAAATACGTAATTTGTATTCACCTAGATTGTTAATCGATTGTGTATAGGCATAGTTTAAAGATGGTATGACTGATGTTCCATCCATTAAATGGAGTGTCATATTGACATCAGCTGTATTGGCACAGTCATTTGAAGAGAATGCGCTGTCCCATTTAAATTGCACGTAGCGAGAATTATTATAGCTCCCATCAAACAGACCTACATATCGTGGGGTTGCATTGTCATCTTGAAAATTGGTAGCATTGATATCAAAACGGTATTTATACCCCGCAACGATAGAGGCATCAGCTGATAGACCTAAACTAGAAGTGCTATGCGAATGTGAGATATTATTTGTTTGTGTATTAGTAATGGTGTCACTCTCATTAGTGTCTTTTATTAAACTTACAAAAGCGTTAGGACGTATAGCGAAGTTGTCTTGTGAACAAGAAGCCCTACCATAGTATTTACGTAAACACATATAACAGCCAGTACCACTGGTACACTCTGCTTGACATTTGGTATCAGTCGCGATATATTTATCACTGTAGAGTGCTTGAAAACAGCTATTATCTTCAGCATTTCTACAATGGTGTTTGACATAAAGATTTGCATCATCTACAAGGTACCAGACTCTAAAGCCTATATTACGCATTGCAAAATTATAGTTTACCCCAGAGATATTTACATGATTTGTATTGTCGAAATTAGCAAAGATAGACTCAGTAACCTTTGTATCAACATCTTGACAAGATATTTCTGCATCATGAGAATAGTAGTTGGCGTTAAAAGGTTCTACTTCTACATTAAGGTCACGAGATAGAAGATGGGTAAAATTATTATCATAACTAAAGACTTTAATATTAAAAGGACGATTGGCAACTTGGGTATGAAGGTTAAATGGTTTTCCCGAATCATCATCAGCATATTCAGAGGTGACATTAAAACGTCCACGCATTGTTTTGTACCCTGCAGGGATAGGGCAGAGTGAATTCTGATTAAAATGTTTTGTAAGCTGTAGTGGCCCAGAACCATAATCTATAAGATAGTTAAGATTCACAGAAAAAGAGGTGTTGACATCTCCATGTTGGATTTTATTGTCAAATCGAATATAACGCATTTGATGCGAATCTATAGTCCCTCCACCTTTACCACTGTTGGGGGATTTCCCTACATTATCTCCTATATAGAGCCCAAATCCTGGAGAATGTTGTGCATAGGCTTGATTCAATCCATTTGTACCTGCATCTTGGTAAGTGGAAATCTCATTTTTTGCAATACCTACACTGTCGGTTATATACTGTAGTTGTGAAGTATCGGTAATTTTATAAGTAATATTGGTATCTTTAAGTGCAAAATCTCCTTCTTTGGAGAGAATAGAAAGATGTGTGGTTAGTGGCTTATTGGTCGAAAATAGTGTAGGAGTTATGATTTGATTATTTACAGAATCAATCACGAACCCATCAATATCTAAGGTATAGTTATAACAAAGATTAGGTACAAAAAGTTCTGCAGAAAAGGCAATCATACTAGGGGTAATATAGTCACTAGAGTATCCACTGTTTGTATTTGTTGAAATAATTTGAATATCCAGTGCAGATGCATTTTGTTCAGCATCTCGTATTTCTGTTAAAATAGGTGACACATCATAATTGTCAATATCTATACCATTGGTATTGTCTAATATATTGTCACTGAAGGTGGAACTTCTGTTCACTCCTGTTAACTTGGCATCAAAAATATTGAGAGTAGAGCTTGATGCACTTTGATCCATTGGCTTTTGGTGATTGTCATGAATAATATACATTGAATCATATGCCTCAGGACTTCCCCCGTATTTGGCTTCTCCTTCTCCCACAAAAGTAGTGATGTTTGCATTCACATCACCTTCTTTAGGCAGTTTAAATCCTGAGATGTGAACCGTTTTATCTGTACCACTTCCTCCTGGTCCAATGGCTACAAATCCATTATATATGGAGATGTTTCTAGCTTTGGAGTCATCATTATTATCATCGTCTTTGTAAATCACAACCAAAGACCACCCTCCATAATTACCGATGGAAGGTTCTCTTCCTTCATTGGCAGTAAGGTTTGCCAATGTAATGGTATAATCTCCTTTTTCTAAGTCCGCATTTTTAAATAATGCAGTCACATTACTAAAAGCACCATAGGTAGCTACTGTGTTATTTTCTATCATATTTAAGTAGAATGTATCTGCGACAATATCAGAGTAAGTATCTGTTCCAATTTTTAGTTTTACTTTTTAAACATCTGTTTGGTTGATATTTACTACTTGGTTTGAACCAGTAAAAGTATCATAAGTATATCCTGCACCGGATATTTTGGCTCTTCTCTGTGCATATTTAGTAGAACCTAAAGCGATGTGCTGATTTACTGCACCTTGCCAAAAAAGACCAGCCCAGAGTACTCCACCATGGATTTTATCGTAGGTATTAGGGAGTATGATTTGTGCACTACTGGAGTTCCATGTACTAGAGTCTCCATCTATATCTACATAGCGTACAAGTTTATTGTTGTTATTTACCTCTATATTAGTGCTACAAGCTGCCTTATAATTAGCAGAACCTGCTATCCCATCTTGGTCAGTAAGACAGGTCACTGTATTTCCTGTGGCAACATAGTTACCTATAATATTTCGGGTTTCAGATGGGTTAATCAGATAAAAATCTGCAAAATTTTCTGAAAAAAGTGTACCTACTATAATCGATACCGTAGCAGAAGCATTTTGCTCATAGGCATCATGTATCGTATAGTTGAAAGTATCATTCCCTGTATAGTCTGGCGCAGGGACGTAGGTAAATTCTCCATTATCTTGGATAGTTAGTGTACCATGTGTAGGTTCTGTGTGTGATTTAATTGAAATATTTTTCCCACTATCTATCCCTGCTCCATTGTCACTAAAAACATTGCCTGAATAGGCTATGTTTTTAGTAACCTCAAAGATGTCTTTTTGTGCAACAATTTTAGGAGTTTGGACATTAATAGTCACTGTAGCTGTAGATATGGTGCCATATTCATCTTTAGCTTCATAGGTATAGATGAGGGTACCATCTGTATCGGGTGCAGTGTAGCTAATAGAACCATCTTTACTCCATGTGAGTACATTATCATCAAGTGTACTGCTACTGTCATAGGTAAGTTTGTTTACCTCTTTTCCATCCCCACTATCATTGTCAAGGATGTTTTTAGAAAGGGTACTGCCTCTATTGACAGTATATTCATCATCGTTGGTTTTGAGGATATTTTTTTCTTTTACAGTGATACAAGCATAATCATTACCTATATAAATTTTATGATTGTCTTCCTTTCCATAAAATTTTGCTTTATTACATATATATCTACCACTTTTTTTAAGTTTTGCCTTGATAAGTATAGTGACTGTTTCACCAGCAGGGATAAGTGCTTTAGAAGTACAATTAAGCTTTTGAGCTGCAAAATCACACCTCATTGTATTACTGTTGTACCCTAAATATTCAAATGCATCTGCAGATGTCACAGCTAAGTAGTCTTCTATGATAATCTCTCGTGCTCCTGTGTTGGCATTGGTTGCAGTAAGTGTAAATGTGACATTGTCTTCTTGGAAGTAAACACCATTGGGTGCAGATGAGACAGTTTTAGCATAAGTGGAGAGGATATTCTCCGTATCAATATATACACTTACTCCATTTGTATCAGATACTTTCTTGTCAGGGGTAGTGACAGTTGCCTGATTCCAAATTTTACCTTTTTGTGTTGCTTTAACCATAAGAAGAATCGTAATTTTCTCTCCTTTATTAAAAAGATGAGGACCATCACATCTAAAACGGGTGCGTTCCGTAGTACATCCAAAATCACTTGGTGCTGAACCATTAATTTTTACGCTTGAAACTTCTAAACCTGAATATAGTGAATCTGTTACTATCAATTTAGACTTAGCACCCTTGTTAGTGGCAGTGATTCTATATTCAATAAGATTGTTGCTAGATAAACCCTCTGCATTCCAATCCTCCCAGTTTCCATTAGCATTTTTTGCCTGTTTTAATATACCTACAGAAAGTTTTTCTTTCTGATCATTATCATGAATGGTTATACGAGTTGAATCAGAAGCGGGTGTAAAAGCTTGAGCACTTGACGCAGTAAATGAGAGTTTAAAATCTTCATTTCCTTCGACATCACTGTCATCATTAGTGGGGATAGACACTTCTTTTGTTTTGTTACACGAACCCTTTGCAAAAGTGTGACTCCCACTTGTACTGGTGTAGTCAGCAGGTTGTGTGGCAGAACCATTTGTGGTGTTATAGTTGATAGTAATGGGGGCAGTTGTTGGGCAGTTATCAATACGAATGGTAACTTTAGCAACTTCCCCTTCTGTTACACTGCTTGACGCTATTGTGATTACTGGAGCGCTTGGACCTTCTCCTCCATAAGAAATGTTAAAAGAAAAAAGCATTCCAAAAAGTAAAATTAAAAAGTATTGAATGCTACGCTGTATGGAATTTTTCTTAGAAATTGCGGTCACTAGGTTGTCCTTTGTTGTGGTGTTATTTTAAATAAATTTTATAAAAGCATGTAATTGTATATGATTATACTCTTGTACTAATTAAGATACTCTGTAATCATAAGACAATACATAGCTAAAGCCTCTGTATTGTTCGTCTATAGTAAGTCATCCCTGAATCTTTACTCCAAGCAAGTGTATTTCTTGCTGAAATGCTATCAGGATCACGGTAACGTACATATGTGTCAATGAGGATAATATTATCTGTAGCAGCTATATGTTGAATTACGGTATTATCTATATTGTTAGTACAAATGCTAGCCCCAATATAATGAATACGCACATCTACAAAGTATCCTTGACCTTGTTTCACTTCTGTATTGCTACCATCTAGATTGGCAGTGATTTTTTTGACACATGTCTGTGATATGGCAGCCATAATGGCGTACTCAGTATAGCTTTTGGCATATAAAATAGCTTGCTCTTTACGGTATTGTGCACCTGTTTCTTGTACAATTTTTCCTGAAATATTCATAATAAATGCACCAATACTTGCAAGTATCAAAATCACAAATATCGCAGTAATCATCGAAAATGCAGCTCTTTTGTTTTTGAATGGTCTCATCGTATGACTGCCTTTTCTTTACAAATAGAAATTTGGTCTGTCTCACTAATCTGCTCAATCACACAGAGCTTTAAACGAATAGAATTTTGTTCTTTTCTAAAACGAAATACAGAGACATTTTTAATTAAAGTAGCACTTTTCCCTTGTTTAAAGTATTCATTTTCCCAAGGTTGATAGCCATAATAAAAGTTCAAATCAAAAACCTCTACACCATTAATAGTAGATTTGTTTTCTGGCACCACTGCAAATGCAGAGATGGCATATTGATAAAATTCACTATAGACCATCTGTCCCGCTGTTCTGTCTCCGGCATTGGTAGTAGGAAAAGCAAGTATGCTGTTTGTGCCTAGGCCTACAGGAAACATACACCCTGTCGCTGTACCTGCATACATACATGTGCTATCATAGACTTTGGAGTTGTTGCTATCAAAACTGCTAGTCATAAAACGTATTGCCCCTCCATGGGCATCGGTATCATTAATTCCCATATTATAATGTGCTTTAATTTTATACATATTTGTATGCTTAGAACCTATCGAAAGTATACGTCCAAAGTCTGTACTAGGGGAACCTAAATCACAAAACCCACTCCATCTTGGCTGTTTAAATGCTTCAAAACTATCACTGTCATAGCTTATCCACTCTAGGGCACTATAGGTATTTCTTTTTGCTAGAGGGACATTTCTTGCTGAATAATAATCTGTAACAGGAATATTCCCTGTACTATCAGGGTCTCTAGCAAGTAAACTATCATTGATACGGTAAGAGAGTCTGTTACTCAGTTGGTTGATAGCAAGTTCTGTTTTTAAGCTGGCATCATGGACAGAACGTTGAGTAATATAGCCACCAAAAACCTGTGCAATAATACTAGAACCTATAGAAGCCACCACACCCAAAATAACGATAACAAAAATGAGTTCCAGTAAGGTAAATGCGCGATGCAGTTTATGAATAGAAGACATTAAAACCTATCTTTTGTTAGGTCACTAGGATTAACTGCACCAATATTACACATAAAGGCATGTAATTTTATCTCTTTTTCGACATTAGTAGATTTTAGTGTCGTACTGATGAGTTTAATATTCGTAGAGTTTGGTATCGCAGTCCATGCGGCTTCGTCTACTTTAGAAAAAGTAAATCGTCCACTGGGATTATCATAATTTGCTGTATCATTTAGATAGGTCACATGGGTACTCATGATTACGCTGGTATCCATAATATCTCCATACTGACTTAATTGATTACCTGATTTTGCAATAGTAAGGTTGCTATCGGTATGATCAAAATCATCTACATCATCAGGGATGGCTTCAAAGTGTATGACACTTCCTATAGTCTCATTTTCGTTATTCATCCCAAAAGTTTTGCTTATTGTGGCAGCATTGGCAACTAAGCTTCTTTGCGTATTATCATGTTCGTTATCTCCATCTAGCTCAGCATCTCCTTCGGAGCTTACTGTAAGTATATTGTTGGGGGCATAGGTTTGTGTATTTTGTTCATCCCATGCATAGGTAAGCATAGATGAGACTTGTGCTGCTACTATCGCTATGGACTCTTGATGGAAGGCAACATCGTTACTTTTCCCTGCAGTCTCTAGCATCATAGGTGCCGAAAGTAGGGCAATACCCATGACTACAATGGCAAAGATTAGTTCTATCATCGCACTGGCAGGGCGTAAAATCTTCAATATCATCTTACCAATTCATCCTATCGTTCTGAGTATCACTTGATTTCGAGTCAGTCACATGACCAGTTTTACCAACCCCTGCCCATGCAGAAGGTCCTACAAAGTGTAATCTGTAGTAGTCTTCTACTTCATATCTTAACCATGGTACAGGTTTAAATATGACTTTAATCATACTATTTCTTTGTTCATTTCTTACTGAAATATTGATATCATTTTGTGTAGCATTCCCATCATTAAATATTACATCTTTAGCAAGCTTTTTGGCAACTAGTGCATCTACAGATACCACAGCATCTGCATTTTTTTCTGATTGATATTGCACTTCTATATCTGTAGTACCTATCGTAGTACTATCAAAGATAGTTGCAAGCTTCCACCCACTCTCTATTTCTTCTCTTCCTAAAGAGTTAGTTCTTAGACCAAAACTATCTGCACAGAGCGCACCATCAAGATCACAAAAGATATCTACATAAATAGGAGTACGTTTTCCATCTTCTTCAATATGTTTATAGAGCCTATTTTCTGGTGTGACTTTACCATAGACATAGGTAATATTGTTGTCATAGTCTCTTTTCCCTTCTGGAATATAATCTGCTTTCATATGGGCATTTGATGATTGCGCTATAGAAGAAGCTTTGAGTGAATCATAGCGTATCTGTACGGGGTTCATTCTACTTCCATAACCTAAAGGTTTTTTAAGTGAGGTATGTAGCTGTATGGTCACTTGCCCTTTGTTCTCATCTTCAAATGTATCTTTAGGTAGGGTGAGGGATTTACTGTTACCTTCTTCACTGTCTCTTTTGTCTACTCCTACTTCTAAATATTGTTGTAGTGGTGCATGTTTAGCAATAAGTGTGTCTTCACTAGGCTTCATTGTTCGTGCCAAGTGTAAATTTACATCAGAAGCAACACAGCTTTTTGTGAAGTTTGATACCATATTGTATTGTTTATTGAGGGCACTGATATTTCCTTCAAACGAAGTAGACATGGAAAGATGATCGCTTAATACTGATCCATAGTAGTCATCAAATAAATTATTCATAAAAAGTATATTTTGGTCAGGTCTATTTCTTTGTGTAGTAGTTACCCCAAAGGCATATGGATGAAATACAAGAGGTAAAGAAATATAGTCTTCACGATTTGTTAAATTTGAATCTATATCACATCCTATTTTATTGTTAAGGAGTATAGAAGAAGAACTACTCACTGCACAGTCACTACATTCTGGACGAGCACTATTTTTACAGCTTGGGTCAAAAATTGTTTTGTAAGGGTAACTTGCTTGGTCAACATTGGTCCAGTTGCTGTCACGTATTGAAAACTTATAGGCACCTACATTGTCATGTGAGATACTTTTATCTCCTACGATGCGTCCATCTTGTAGTTTTATTCCTAAGGTACGGTGGGTTTTGTCTGTACATGCAGATACATCATTAAAGAGTAGGGGAGCTACTACTCT
Organism: Lepetodrilus galriftensis; assembly: GCA_032361785.1. Classification (NCBI taxonomy): domain Eukaryota; kingdom Metazoa; phylum Mollusca; class Gastropoda; order Lepetellida; family Lepetodrilidae; genus Lepetodrilus; species Lepetodrilus galriftensis. Next base: position 4,418 of record JAUTBZ010126829.1, on the reverse strand, counting down.
TCTGCTGGTAATATAGGCTATATTGCTTATATTTGATTCAGCTTTAAAGGCATTATTATAATAGCCTAAAGAGCGTTTTTGATCTCCAAAACATGTGGCATTGATATCCAGGCTATAGTGATATCCTGCGGCAAGAGCAAGGTTTGCATCAACAGCATTAGTATCATTTTGTGAAAGTGTTGTTGTAGCAGTTAGGTTGCTATCTGTTGATTCATTTGTATCAGCGATAGCCACTCTAAAAGATTCAGGACGTATAGAAAAGTTATCTCTAGAACAAAATGGGGTTGCAAAATACTCTTTAAGACATTTATAACATCCATTAGGGTGACTTCCACAAGCTGTGACACATAATCCAAGTTGTGCATCTTCTTCATCTTTATAATGTGTGTTATAGACGCTTTGGAAACATTCCTCATTTGTGATATCTGTACAGGTATGTTTTACTGTGATTCTTTTTCTAGAAGAGGTATTAGAATCTTTTTTGGTGAGTACCCATACCCTAAAAGCAGCACTTTGTAAGGCGATATTGTTGTTAAATCCGAGGAGTTGTTTTTTTAAGTCTACCTTGACCCTGTCGGTATTATTAAAAGGAATAAACGTCCCTGAACCTGCTACAGAGGTAGGTTCTTCACAAACATTATCATATCCAGCAGAACTGTTGTTGTCAAAATTTCCTGCATCAATAAGCTCTAGCTCTACCGTGGTCTCATTGACTGTGAGAGGATCCTCAAAGTCTATTCCACCATAACTGGCAATAGAAACATTAAAGTCCTTACCTGTCATTTGTGTATACAGTGGGTAACGTACTTTAGGTACTTGAGAAAAAGTACTCTCTTCACGCTCAATATTAAAACGCTCATATACAGGGTTATATACGGGGTCTCTTGGACACAGCCCTATGTGGTTTGCATTACTAGCATTTCCAGCACTGGTAAAGGTGTACTCTACTGGTGGATCATCAGGAGAGAATTGCATTTTTGTTTTGATTTCTAGGTCAAAATGGTTGATGAGTGCTTCTGGGTTAAGTACCTTGTATCCCATTTTTGCATACAAGGAGATATTGGCACCTATGAGACCCCCTTGGTCAGTATTGTCCTCACCAATAGCAATTTGTCCAGGTCCTGTAGGTACTGCAGGTAAATAGGCATTAATCCCAGGAGGTGAAACTGTGGCATAGTCTTCTTTAAATGCTAGTTTATTTTTTTTGTCAAAGTGAATTTTTAGACGGGTATCGGTTAAATCAAAATCTGATTCTAGGTTATGAATAAAGATTTTAAGTACCAAGGGCTCACCTTGCCAATAGCTTGTATTGATGTCATTGTTTTTTGAAGGTATTTTAATATGGTCTCCCATACGTACGGCATAATCGTAACAGAGCTTTGGGGTGTAGAGTTCGGTAGCAAACCCATACATATTTAAGTAGAGTAAATCACCTTTTGATGTAATTGTAATATCTGTTGATTTTTGGTTGTTTCCTATAATACTACTTACGTCTATTTCATCAATATCTATACCTAAAGTATTTTCATAATTAGGATTTCTTGTAGTTACATTTTGGCCATTTTTAGAGATTGTTCCATTTTGTATATTATTTACATTATTTAAACTATCTTTTACTAAAACAACTGAACCATCTTTTTTTGTGATACTCATTGTATCATTAAGACCTCTATCTGATTCTGCACCCATGAGAATAAGTTTTGATTTGACTTCTCCTGTACGAGGCGTTAAAAAACCACTAATTTTAGAGGTTACAGGATTAGGATAACCCCCATAGTTGTAAATACCATTAAAACCATTATAAAGAGAAATGTTTTTTAAAGTTCTTTTTTGTCCCGATTTGTCTTCTACAATGACTGCAATACCCCATCCTGATCCCAGGTTTCTTCCTTCTGAAGATATTAAGTCTGCTACCCAATAATCTCCACTTTTTTGTACATAAGAAGTTATATCTATTGCAATACCATAATCAAATACCCATGACCTTCTCATCCAATTAAATTTATCGTTTGGTGCTTTTAGTTTGATATATCCATTTGAAGTAGGTGTTTTTAATTGTATATATTGTGCAGAAGGAATTAAATTTTTATCTACATTATATATACGTCCCAAAGCAAAAAGCCAAGCTTCAACGACTGTATCCTCTGAACCAATCTTTAAATATGAAGAGGTTGAATTTAAAAAACCCAAGCTTGCAGCTTGAGAATCAAGGTTAGCATGTGTCTGATAGTAGTGGTTATTTGATGCCCAATATGAGGGCTTTTTACAGGTGTTTCCTGTACCTTTCCAACAAAGTGATTGATTTCCTATCACCAATAAATCACCATAAATATTGGTGGTTGTTTTACCCGCTATATTAACTTTCTTAAAGTTTCTTGGATTATTTTGACTAAAGTCTGGAGTACTTTCCAATCTAATATCATCTACTCTTCCAGAACCTCTCATTAAAAATCCATGCACTTCTAAAATCTCATTATTTGGCTGAAACTCTTGTAAGTCGGCTTGTAAATCTCGCGTAAAAGTATGCCACGAACCATCTCGACTACCTCTACCTAATCCATGATGTACATAGCTACCACCACTACTTGTTCCTCGGTTATTAGAGTCTGCAGTATAATAGATATAACCATTCCAATATTTTGTCTTAACTCTAATATATACAACATAGTTTTCTGAAAATTTCATTTTCCAACTAATGATTTTTTGAGTGCTATTTCTCCAATTTTTTGAAGAAAGACGATAATCACCTAACATATATCCATTACGAGTGAGACTTCCATTGGTTTGAATAACACGACTCTTTATATCCGTATCATATACATTTTGAATAGTGGCACCAGGTGGGTTATTTGAATAGACAACCCATCCATTGGTAGTACGATCTTCTGCATCTTCATATATTTGGGCATGGAGTTGTATATTTAGTAGAAATATAAAGAGCAATAAAAATGGATATATTTGAAAAGTGGATACTGTGTTAGGTCTATAAATAAGTGTAAGTTTATTTTGAAAAAATTGATAAAGAGTATGTATCATAGTATTACTGTTATTCCCTTTTAACGGATATTAATTTTAAGCTAGTATAACTATTTAAAATGTAAATTATACTAATAGGTTTAAATATGTGAGGGAGTAAGTAAGAGTGTTACAAAAAGTACCAATTGGTACTTTTTGAATGAAAGGCTAATAAAGACCAAACTTTCCATCGGCTCTTTTATACATAACTCTCATCAACCCCTCTGCATCATTAAAGACGATAAATTGTCTTTTTTTCTCTGCTTTGAGTGCTTCTATGGCTTCGTCAAAGTCTAGGGGTTTGTGGAGTTCTAAGTCCATTGGGACTATTTCTACTTCATCAGTGTCTAGTTCTGTGACGGCTTCTGCTTCTAGTCCTAGGTCGGCGAAGCTCATGACTCTATGGTTTTTAATCTTGTCAGAGTGACGACGTAAAGCTTTTTTGACACGTTCTATAGCTAAATCCATTGCTGCGTAGACATCTTTGTCATTTTGTGTGATAACGATAGTATTTTTATCTTTTAAATTTATGATGAATTCAGTAGCGAAGCCCTTTTTCCCATTCTTTTCATTGGCAGAGATAACGGTGTTTGCTGAGATAATGTCTAGATGATATTTATTGAGGCTATCAATCGCTGCATCTGCATAGGCTTTGATAGGTTCAGTGAGTTCGAAATGTCTTCCTGTGATACTTTTATTCATAATAAATCCTTAGTGTTAAAGTAACAGATATAAATCTTATATCTATACTTAATTTTAACTTAAGTTACTTAATGAAGGGTTAATAGGTGGTTATTTAGGATAGATGGTCGGTTATAGTCAACCAAAGGTGTATCAAGAATTATCTTGATTGACTATATGAGCATAACCAGTCTCTGGTTCTATTTGTATCTGGAATGTATCATTATTTTGCATTGTAAAGGTAAATGTACATTGAGTACGCATATAACTAGCATAATTTGGGACATTTAGTTGTGAGAATCCATAATGAGGTCTCCCTAAATGATCAAAACCTATATGCAGTGCATTTACCCCATTTTGGAGACCATTACATCCACCACTAGTACTAATATTTTGAATACCATATTTATCTGTAAGAAATATGTTTTTACTTGAATTAGTTTTATCGGTAGCACAAGTATAAAACATAGGTTTTCGATTAGTTGGGTCTATTGCGGCTTCATTGAGTGCAAATAATGCATTATTTGCACCAGTTTTATCTCTATCTGAACCTATTATATAGTAGAAATCATTTGCAGGACAAGAAGTAAAAACAATATGCCAGTATTTACGTTGCCATAGAGGATTATTATGCTCATGCATATCATCACTTAGCGCAAGATGCTGTGTGTATCGGATATCTGAGAGTATACTATCTGCAGCATCTTGTTTATGGTCGGTTT
>JAUTBZ010126818.1:0-14909 GCA_032361785.1 Lepetodrilus galriftensis | reverse complement strand
CCCCCCCCCCCCCCCCCCCCCCCCCCCCCCCCCCCCCCCCCCCCCCCCCCCCCCCCCCCCCCCCCCCCCCCCCACCCGGCTTGCGCCCCAAATACCCACACCCCCCTGTATTCTACATGCGTATACTATGTGGTCATGCGTTGTCTTGATTACTAAATATAGTTGTACTATTAAAATAGTGTTCATAATAAGCCAGCTAGTCTATATACGTACATGTAAATAGTATAAATGCATTATCAGTTATAGTAAACGACTACTGCTTTATATCAGACATAAACCATGGCACCCACTCTACTTAGCATATTGTTTTGTGTTATACTGATGGCGATGCTTATTGGGTCGTGTTTCTGATTACCTACCTTGCCAAGGTGAAGCTCAATGTATATAATACGTACATCTGGATCAGGCCTATACATACCAGAGAGGAGGATGTGTTTATAGATGCCTCTTGACCCTGGTCTGGGTTTGATTCCGGTGCACGGTACAGAAAACCATTCCAGATGGCGCTTCTGCTTCTCGTTGACCGTGGCAAGACGTGCCGTCATTGGATAGTTTACCGGATGAACGTTTTAGACTGGGCATAGCAGTGGACTACGCTGCTCAACATTTGGTAGGAATAGTGGACCACATAGGTGTAAGCATAGATTATAATATATGGTGTAAGCTACTCAACTTTCGATACATATCAAAACACGTTCTGATACATATCAAAACACGTTATTTGGATAGTATTTTTTCAGCTTATACAACTTTGAAAGGTAGTTAAACACAAGTGTGACGAATAGCAATGACAATATATGACCAATGAAAACAATCCATTGGTTTGAAATACGTTGCTTTTCTGAAAACGTATGTTTTAGTGTTTTAGTTATTTGCACAAAGCCAAAAGAGTACACCCATTACAATACTATCACACATGTTACAACCCATTACAATACTATCACACATGTTACAACTCCATGATCTTATACCTTTCCAAAAATCACTGTATTTACTGCAAAATAAATGTAGGCTTATAACCCGCAATAGTTTGCCTTTTAAAAAGCATTGTACTACTGCTTTCGTCTCAGCCAGAGACAACTGTAGAGTATGTATGTATGCCTAATTTTGTATCAAAATTAATAAATGTAGAACAACAAATTTAAACATGTTTTAATACATGTACACCGTAGTATAGACACTGTGATGAAGTAAGTTGATAAAGCAAAGACAGAACAATAAGTACTTTCAGATAATTCTATCCAAGTGTTGGTCAAGAGGTACTGGCATCTACGTTGCGGTAGGTCAATGATTACATAATAATAATAATAATAATAATGTGCAGTTTTCTATAGCGCCAAATCCACGCTACCGCGTGCTCAAAGCGCTGTACATTATTGCCCCGGTCAATGGGTCTGTGCATGTGCACTCAATTCCTTCTCAACTCCCTGGGGAGTATACATATAACATACCTAGCTATCAGCAGTCAGATAAAGCTTGCTAACTGAACAACTATATAGGATGTCACTGTATGTAAATACCGGCACTCTCTCCTCTGCTAGACGTGTAGTCGGTAACGAGTTTCACAACTGCCAAAATCAGTTGGCTACGGGCAATTTCCGGTTCCGCTGCTTTGCAGCAATGCGCCGTTAATCAGTATCGCTTTCCAATTATATTAATATAAAGTCGTTTACTCACAAAGCCGTGTTTTAGTTTCATCATAAGCAGAGAGCATGCCGCACACTATTGCTCTCAAATACCCATACCAGGTCATGAGCATGCTCGTAATAGAGCACCATGGCACCTATGGCTGTAAGATTAAAATGTACGACAATGGTGTTATTGTGTATCACTTAGTTCAATTGCTTATAGAGAACAGTGCGCTCCGATATAATCTAGGCTGAGGTTTTTTTCATGGAGTATTTTTGTCCTAAGTAAACTATCCCCGTAGTTGCTATGTAAGTATGGTTGGAGACCTGGGAGTTCCCTTACTATCAAAACACGGTGTATGTTAGTATACACTCGCCAGGTTGCTCATGCCACAGCGCCAGGGAAGGCTACAAACTGCAAGACAGCTGCGGGAACTGTGAGGGATAAAATAACCCCTACGTAAAACCCAGACATATCCCTGGCTCTACATCGGACAAAACACACACGGTGGAGGTAAACGGGTAGCAGACACAAGCCAATCATCAGTCTGGATACACCTCTCCGAGGCGATTGCTCGCAGCGGCTAACCAATGAAAATGTGCTTTTGGTGCCAATGTATCCTGACAGTTCAGAATGTGTTCTTCAATAAGGCTATCCTCACATGTGTTGGGTTATTCTGTCTGCATATGCTGCAGGCGGTCTCGCGTTTCTACAAGCGGTGCCTGATTAGACGAGACATGCTTCAGATTAGATTCCTTGCCTCTCTTCGCGCCACACAAGGTCGCCGCACAACGGATACTGGGTCGCCGCACAACGGATACAATGATAGCCATGTCTGTATAGCAATGGAACTCCGTGCACTATTCTTTGATAACACACGGACGCCGACAAGTTTTGCTGTAGATTATTTGTTTAAAAGAATCTGCAATCTCATATTGATGGCAATGGTGACTTAGAAGGGAGGTTTCATGTGAAACGGCAACTTTATTATGCAATTCGGTCGGCTAAGTTCAAAGAACCACATGGAAATAACAACAGTACGAGGTAAACTGAATATCACTTTTGAGATATTAACATTTAAGCTGGTCTCCCTCTCTCAGGTGAATACATGGAGATATATATCAATATAGACGTAGTAGACTGAAGACTGATTCCGTGACATTTAACTTCATGAAAGCAAATTGGATCCCGGTAACGATATTGAGCATTACACTCGTGCCAATGCGAAATAGGAATACTTTAACTAATTATTTCAATTATTCTCAATGGGAAGGAACTAATGTTTTATTACACGTAGTTTCAAGACCCGTATGTCCGTTTCTTGTCGGAGTTCTCAAATCACATCTAAGAGATGACATGTTGGTTTCTGAGCGCTCACCTTTCCCGACCAACGAGGAAAGGAAATGCACTTACCATATATAATGGCATCCTTATATCTTAACGAAGTGTATAATTAGAGTTAGACGACCATCTAATTACATCTAAACACGCTCAGCTGTAGCAGGGTAAACCTCGCTTTAGAGTCCAGTACGCTCTCTGCTTTGTGACGAAGTAATTAATTTCAGACCCGTCAATCAACTCTGTCTGGTAGACGGCTTCCTATTGGTGGGTTCTTTGACCACTTATTGATTTAATTTCCACTTGCGAAATTAGTTAGCTTGTTTGATTCTAGCACACGAGTCATGTAGCACTAGAAGTCCGTCTTGGAATCACTTAGTGGATTATGTGACAGGGAGGAAGGCATCCTATTGTTTTATAGCATTAGTGGTGGAACTTGTCCAAGAGTTGTGGTGCTTGGCTTAAACCAGATGATGGCAAACTAGATATTAGTGTGCACACATTGTTGAAAACAAAACATAAAAGACAAATGCGTCCCAAAGAGGGACCAGTCTGCCGAAATCAGCTGTGCTGGAAGGCGACTGTCAAAGCATTTAAATACACACACACACACACACACACACACACACACACACACACACACACACACACACACACACACACACACACACACACACTGTCTGTCAAAAATACTGTGGAGAGTTTTAATTTACAATGAAGAATAATATTTTAACTTAATTCGAGAAATTAATGTGACTGGTTTTATTGCTGAATGACCATGTTAAGTCATGCCTCAAGATCTCTAGACCACATTACATCGACGTTTTAGCAAACTTTATTTCGCGATGTCTACTACATTCACTTGATAATACTCTGATAACGAACATAATGATAGTTTTCTTCACAGATGAATACTAGTAACAGATTGATATGGAGTAATTAGACTGTTGTGACTGTCTTCACGAAGTTACAATCTGTGACACAGATTCAGATGTCAAGTTTGTCTTCCTTGTTGCTTGCCCTTGCTTATCCCAAGACAACGATACAGACTAAAGGATAGTTTCGTGCGGCGGAAGGGGTCGGGATTCGGGGGGTCATAAGAGGAAGTTGATCAAGCACATTACGCGCATGTCTTCCCCGGCGTTGAAACGTGCTGTCGACGATGTCGTATCTATTTCTGTTCTCTGTGTGTTGTTCTGTTGAGGTTTCACGTACATCAGCGATCACGTGACGTGTTGCTTGTCTAGAGAACCCCCGCGAAACCCTCCTCGACGGACAGATTGCTATGTTGGAATCATTTTCTTTTTCTGGAAGACTGATAAACCGTTATCTCGCTTCCATCAGTTCAAGCATATTTCGCAACACTTTGAAATGCCACGTTTGGTGTGATACGGTTACAGCATCAACAATTCGGAGATAAGTAAGCATTTATCGCGTTTTCTGAACGTCTTTGCCTCGGTTAAAAACTCGCTGGTTCTGGGTATCTGTGGCGCTTTCGTGAAACATGGCAGGCCTTGTATGTCGCCCTGGGTTATTGATATACAATATGTCTGTGTTTATTCGAAAAACTTTTATTTGCTTTTCTTAGAGTTTGGAGCGGAAAGAGATGAGAAAGAATACTACTGTTTATTTTTTAGCGACCTTTCCCTAATATTTACCTTGATAAATGTCAATCGTGGCACTGGTCTGGTGGGACATGTGGTATCAGATAATGCTGCAAGATGAAGTCCAAATAGTCGTCCAGACACTAGTATCTTACTCATTGCCAGACTTCACACAGGCCGTACCCGGTCTTAATGGGCTACAGGCTATAGATACACTTATTGAGCTGCTATGGTAATACTACCTTGTCAAGTAGGATTGAAGGCCTATTGGCAAAATATGGACTAAGATCAATTCAATGTCATCTGCGCTACAGTTGGTGGTTTGATCATACAGTTTACTTACATGTGAAAATAATTTGAAATGATACTGCGATGTCACCCTTGGAAGTTATAGTGGAATACAAAGAGTACATGCACATGTACATGTCATGGTGAGGCAACTATACGGTTGTAGACATACAATAGTGCTGATATAACGCTGGCTACACTATGGTTCTGGACATTGTGCTGATGGTACTGGGTACAATACAGTGGTCAGATGCGGTGGTGGACATAGTGCTGATAGTACTGGATCAGATGCGGTGGTGAACATAGTGCTGATGGTACTGGGTCAGATGCGGTGGTGGACATAGTGCTGATGGTACTGGGTCAGATGCGGTGGTGGACATAGTGCTGATTGTACTGGGTCAGATGTGGTGGTGGACATAGTGCTGATGGTACTGGGTCAGATGCGGTGGTGGACATAGTGCTGATGGTACTGGGTCAGATATGGTGGTGGACATAGTGCTGATGGTACTGGGTACGATACACTGGAGGACATAGTGCTGATGGTACTGGGTACGATACACTGGAGGACATAGTGCTGATGGTACTGGGTACGATACGGTGGTGGACATAGTGCTGATGGCTCTGCATGATTATTATTATAAGGTGGAAATGTTCCTGGTCCTTTGGTCCAATGAAAACCCGCATAATTGATAGTACGGTCTTGAACACTTACTTACTCCTATTAATGTGAGGCTGTACGTGTTGGGTTTAGACTAGTGTTGGGTTGGGATATGGTATGATATCCGGTGGTTATCGCCCCTGTCTGGTGCTAATGTGGGGTCCCGTGCCCCTAGACTGTGTTGGTCAGGAATTAGTGCATGACAGTAATGATGACGTACACCAGGGCTCCACCTGTCATCTGCCGACGCTGGTGATTGGTGATTCACCTTCAAGTGCATCTGTTATCATAGCATGTGGTCAAGACATTGTGTATGTGTTCATTTACGGAGAGAGGGAGAGAGAGGGGGAGAGGGAGAGAATCGTTGGAATCCAATCAATATGCCTGTCTTGTAAAGAATGATCTGAAGAATAGTTCATGTTACATAAATATGATAGTAATAGAATAGTGCGTGTTAATACATCTTAAGTATTTTCTGATCTATGTACACAGTACGTAGGCCTATTTTAAAACCATTTATAAAAGTAATAAAACTATTAAGTTGTATTACAGAGCTCATGATGAGTAAGCATTAGTAGCTGATTATAGTGCATGATCCCCAGTGTGTCTTCTCTGACTGGTGTTAACTGCTATCGCCTCGGATCAAATGGAGTTTTCAAGATGAAGCATGAAACAAAAGAAAGCAAGTAATTTGTTACGTAATACTTTCATCTAAAGTACTTCATTATCCTTTCAGCGAATTGAAATAAATACAAAAGAACCAGACCATCTCCATGTTCTCGCTGCGGGAAAATCGCCATATTATTCCAAGCGGGTCAGATTTCACCGAGCATACCCGTATGGTAATGATCCGGTCTAGTGGTAAGTGGAAGATAGGCAAAGGCGGGGCTTCAAGTCACCTGTATATAATGTATGCTAATTAATTCACCAAGGGCGTGGCAATGATCATCCAATCAGCGACAGGCGTCAGAGTGTGCTTGCGTGAAGTTAGTTTGTTTATCTATACATGGTCTTCATGTTGACGTTGGGATAGATTTATGTTGTTATAGAAACCATTTGATTGACACCATACAGACCATCATTGTGCGAGTCAGTCCTGATCGCAATCTCACTACTTCACAAATGTGACGTTTGTTTATCTCTATCGTTATCTGAACTTTGCCAGTTTCCTCTGAATTCTACAGACATTCTGAGCAGGATATAGAGTGCCGCGGATACAGTGTATTACTGCCTGCAACACGATCTATATGTGGACGAGCTATGGGGCAATAATCTAGTATTACCAGTGTACACATATCGTGTTTAATACGTCTGGGAAATCCACTTGTGTTTGGAGAAGACCGTGTGATCTAGAGAAATGGAAAGCTGCACTCAGACAATGCTTTAGATTTCGAGTTCCACCGGAGTGATACCAATGGTCTGGTCTTGTGCACGAGCTGTCAATGAACATGCCACACCCACTAATAGAGTATAGTCCAACTGAAATCTGAGCTGTTTTTAGCGCCTCATTGAGAAAAATATTGCATGATTGATATATTTGATTTGGCAGTCGTTTTCTTGTCGTATATTGGCGCATTAGTTCGTCACACTACGTTTCACACGGTATGCACAGCAGTGCCCCGAAGTCGCCGACGATTATCCCATGGTGTGTTCAACCCTGTGTTCAACCACGCGTAGGATATCCCCAGGCAGATCGTCCTAGGATGTGGTGTTTGGGGTTAACCACTGTAGATGGAAGCGTTGCTATATAGATCTATATCAATTTAAAGCTAAATCATTAAATATGTCACATTAACTTTCACGCGCATTCACATCAACACGTATACATATAGTTTGGGAGCAACGTCCAGGGACATGTCTTGTAGCCTACTAAAACAGCGGGAAATAATGCCCTATGGGGGACAAGAACAAAGCAGTAACTATTAAAATAATGGGTCATCTGAACATGAAGATGCATATGACATTTAAATATGTATTACAATGTATGACATTATTCTCTTGCATGTTTTCGTGAATGTTGCTGCCTTCAAATTTAGCGTGTTTCATATCTTATGTTCCAAAATGCACATATACCGCCTATTATAATTACAATGTAAAAGCTTATAACGTGGGATAAGTTTACAGACTTTTTTTAATATATGCAAATTCTAAATGCGTATGTATTATACGCAGGCCTATCTCTTTCTCTACTTGAAACAAATTATGTGTATACAATTTCCAAATAATTAACAGTTTTTCTATCGCGTACCATTTTTTTTACACCTGCTTCCATTTCGTCACTTATACCGTCTTTGATTCCACACAGCTGGCATGCTATTTTTTCCCTACGATGTTATTTCTTTTTCTGTTCCCGATGTTTGTTACTGGGCCTGTTCTCTGCAGTAGTGAGTCCTGGTTAGGCAAACAAACACTGCGGTGGAACTTAGAACCACACGTGTGGCTAATTCCACAGGCAGTCTGAACGAGAAGCTAGAGCTGAAGTAAAACATCCCTCCAACCGTCCTCTAAGATAAAATACCATCGTCCAAAAAAAAATCAGCATTACACCGAGTATCACTAAATGTATAAAGATTCATGTGCTTAACACTATAAAGTGAATTATTGACATGTTCTCAAGAAGTTCACGCATTACTTCGATCACTTTTTTTTCAATTGTGTTTACCATATTGAACTTAATAATGTCAGTAATGCGGAACTGAAGCTAAGTCTGAAAATAACTAAAACGTGAAATTCATAAAACATGTATAGCCTACCTATCAAGCAAAATTCTTAGCTCCAGGATATACGGTATACAGGTAGTATACACTGGAGTATACCTGAATGATCACTGGAGTATACATGAATGATCAATCGTCTCCAAGTTGACTCAACCTGAGCCTAAAGCAGAGCTGTTATTTTATCACATGTATATCGTTATTGTATACGGGGTAAAGTTTGTCCAATAAAGTTAGTTGGGTCGTCGTTGTCACCGAGTATACCTGCCTTCAAGCCTGAGCGAGTTTGAAATTACTGAGAGAATTGTTGGATGAATCATTGGGAATTCCGCTCTCAGTTTCAGAAATAAAACTTGACATAGGTATTTCAATAAATAATCTTTGGATCGTCTATGGGAACATTTGTAGAATAACTATTGGATGCAACATGACAATGATAACAGTAAATGTGAAGTTGATGATGTTTCTGATGTTTCTGATGTCAGAGATACCTGGGTGGCATTAGTTTTGACGTTTGGATACAGGCTGTTGTTAATCTCATAAGGCCAAACTTGTAGAATTTTCAATTAAGTTTCTGCAGTCGCTGTGGTGCGCGATACGTCGAATTGGCGGTTTATTCTTCAATAAAAGTTGCATCAAAGATCTGGAACCGGAAACACCTGTCAGGTCTGACTAGATGAGATCTTCATGCTTTCTGATCACAGGAGAGGGAACGCCAGGGGCGATAATCACCAAGCATAAAACACTCAGTCTATATACAATGCATTAGTGAAATCCTTAACTCGAACTATTTGGTTCCGCATGATCGAATTCTTGTATCGTAAATCTGGAAGGTTCAAGAGACCAGACTTAAACTCGTAGACGAACAGTCATCAGCATAAAGTCTACATAAAGCTGTCGTTGACTGGAGCTAGGCTGTCGGCGGTGCTATCTTCCACCTGTCTCACCTGAGAACCCAGACACTGCGGGCAGTGTAAACACGTCATGTCATCTCCATACTTACGACATCACCACCTCCTACGGTGTAGTGTTCGTGAACGTTCCTGTCGGATATTGAAGGCTGCCAGTGTCGCAAGATTGCTTCAGATGATTGATTCGTGTGTCTTGTTGCAAATCGGAGAATTCCCCGTCGTCGATACCAGGACATCTTCCGAGTGTTCGATTTGTACCAAAGTTAGCATTCGGAATATCTCGAATACATTCAATGCGTTCGATGTTTTTTGTCGAATAGATTTTTCTATTCCAGAATAGCATTCTGGAATAGTATGCAAGTGCAAAACGAACAGCCTACTTGTAACAGTCTCGGAGTCTAGAAACAATGCAAATGAAAATATCAACACTAGTTTGTACTTTGCAGATTGTTTGTTTTCTCTCTATTTATTATACATATATTTCTTTTGCCAAATGATTTTCAAGTATAGGCATGATCCGTCATTGTGGACAATATCATGCTATTTAGTCGATTTGCTTGGCACACAATGGAATAGATGAATAGTCGACATACTCGTGAATTAAAATAATAATCCATCTATAATGATTTATATGCAGAAGTGCAGCAACTGTATTGAATCATAATCCTAACATTACCGACGACAATGTCCATCGACCATTCATGTTAGACAAACGCTTTATATTTTATTCCATATGCTGCAGTTCCTTTAGTCTGTCGTTATGGTTCAGCATGTCTACACGTGTATAATACATTGTGCAAGTGTTACATTTCCTGCATGTAGGCTATCATACAGATATGTCAACTCTCACTGTCAATACGTACATGTATGTTATAATAATAATAATAATAATAATAATAATAATATTAGCAAGGCACATGAGAAGATATGTACGACCACGCCGGAATCCAACGGTTGTATAGATATAGAATCAAAACGTCAGTTAAACATATTGTAAACATGCATGCATGCGTGCGTGCGTGCGTGTGTGTTTGTGTGTGTGTGTGTTTGTGTGAGTGTGTGTGTGTGTGAGAGAGAGCGAGAGAGAGAGAGAGAGAGAGAGAGAGAGAGAGAGAGAGAGAGAGACTGGTGTGTGGTGGGGTGGTGTTAGTTAGCGCCATCTGACAATGAATACAAAATGAATACCCGTTATCCATACTCTATAACTACGAATCGTCCACAACCAGTACAACAAGAGCAAACTTTAATCAACACGTAAACCATCCATGCCAACGTATTCCACCTGCCACCACATCGAACAAGAAACACACACGTCCATCCCTTCCACACTGTGACTGTGACGTTCAAAGCTTACACCCGCCCAGTTATAAACCTGCATCGTAGTTCTATAGATGTGTGTGAGCAATATGGCGTGAATACACGGCGCATTAGTACATTAGTAAATCATGTCCCATGCTAGCACTGGCTATGCCAGATCTCTCTATATATATAATGTCCTATATAGCTACGACTTCATCTCATGTTGAGCAGGAAATTATAACTGCAGTCTCATGTGATAGCACTGTCTGGCTGCGGATAAAAACACTTACTAAAGAAGAAAATGTATTTGCTTCCGGTCCCGAGGGATATGGACCGGAACTGCGTATTGAACACCTCGCGTGTGCAAAGTCCCGGCAGTGTCATTTTTCATGTTGTATTATTACAATTATGTTGTTAATAGCGTTTTTATGCAAATACTGCCGTCAGCTCGCCACGGAAATGTCTATTGAAATCCTGGCACGAGGGAATTAGCTAATGACATTCCCTGTTACTGCAGTGCGGGGATAATGAGGTGGGCAAGAGAAAGTGAAAGTATTGCTTGTCAGTATTAGTGTTATTCCTCCACGTAATTGGGTACGTAAAGCTCGTACTTTATTAAAGTAAGAATATGCATTATACCTAGTGTTCGGTTTCTTGTGGGTTCTATATTTTATACAGAAATTTCCCCTCGTTGTGGATAATAAAGATTGTCTATCTATCTACAGTGAAGTGATTTTGAAAAGCTGACCAGCCTTATTGCCTACTACTATTATTATTATTATTATTATTATTAGTTAATGACATATTTTATTAAATCTTTAAAATATTGCAGCAAAAACATATGAAGTATTGTTATATGAAAGTGTTTTATTTGTGATAACTTTGTCATGACATATGATTATTTACTAATGTGTACAATGAATAAATGTTTGTTTTTTATCATTGGTGACATTAAACGAAAAACAATATCTGTCGAAATAAGAATGTTATTTTATTAGTATTTAAAGTGTCACTTGATTACATGTATACGAATTGCAAAGAAATAATAACTGGATTTATGTGTTTAGTTGTCATATCAGAGTTGAGATGGCTCGTGGAAACAACTTTAGCGGTATTCCAACAACAGAGATCATCAGTAAAATAGAGTTACCCCCCTTATACCACTGGACTTGAGAGGAAGTAGGACGACATGGCTGAGCATATTTCTGACGAGGATGCCTCAGAGGACAGTTTCCTGAATCAGATGTTTGACTTTGCCAATGAAAACAAAACCGACGATCAATATGAACAACGGCGCAGTATCTGTACACGTTGCAAGTAGGTTTATGTGTGATTGAAACGCGTTATCAATTACCCGTTCAGTTTTCGCGCACAATGTTTACATTAATGTAACATCAGCTGAACGTATGAAAGCCCAGTTTTGTAACATTTGCAAGCCTAGTTTAACAGTTTATAGATTTACCTCTTATACCTTGCTGATGTTTGATCGATTGATTGTGTGTGTAACCTCCATAGTAATTTTGCTATGTTAGGGTAAATGTAAAGTGATATACAGATAATGATGGTACATGTACTTTTCTTTATCCTCAGACGGCCAATGTCGGTGTGTTGGTGTCCATTTCTGCCCAACGAAAGACTTGAAATAAGAACAAAGGTCTATATTCTGCAACATCCTTTTGAGGTACTAGTAATTACCTAGACTACTGTTATTCTTCGTACTGTTACAATATTACAATAATCATCATGACTGACATTTGATCATCTGTTACCATTGTTGTGATTCAGATTCATCAGAACCAGATCATGATGGACATTCAATAATGTTAATCCCAATTTTGAATCATAATATTACATAAGTTGCCTCCCCTGCAGGAATCGCGAAGTCTGAGAACGGCACCCATGCTTCAATATGGCCTCAAGGAGGAATCTTGTCTTGTTTACAAGGGGAAGAGATTTCCACAAAGCAGGTAGGACAACTTAATCTCCCTTCAAATTACATCATTCACTCAAAAATATTAAGGAAATATTTCCATAAGCGAGACTCTTTCAAATTAGGGTTACTAGTATATTGTGTTCCTTCTCATCAGATTCCCAGAGTTGACCGAGATCCTCAAGGACCCCAACACTATCCTGCTGTACCCGGGTCCAGATGCCCTCGATGTGATGGACCTTCCGACTGATGTCACCTACAATCTGGTGCTTCTGGATGGCACATGGGCCCAGGCTAAAGGCATCTACTGTCAGAATACCCTCCTTCACCATCCCAGGAAGGTACGACTGTACTTCTAATAATATACTGGTATGATTGATAGATGGAACATGTTAGTGCACATTTTGCCATGTCCAAATCTTGTTTGACACAATGCATGCTACAGGTGACATCTTGACATTTACCTGTTTCATGTTTCCACATGTTCTTATTATTATTGTTTTTGTTGTTGAGACAACTACTGCTACTTACTAGTACTAATTTGGGCAGGTAGTGGCACAGTGGTACAAGTGCTATACAATGCTCAACTTCAGAGCCAACAGCTCTGGGTTCAAATCCTGTCCAGGAAACCCAGCTTCAATGTTCGTGAAAGTTACCTTTCCAGATCAATCCTGATAGGATGTGTCATCTGTACAATGGCAATGCAGTTATTAAAGCTTGGTCCATCAGTACCTGCTTGTAGAAGCAGAAAACATTCTGATAATAATGTTTCAATATACAGTAGACCTCGCATATAACGGACTCATTGGGACCGGCTATTTCTGTCTGTTATATGCTAAGTCTGTTATACGCATATGCCGCAATTAGCATTAGACGGCACCTGGGACTTCAGATTCAGTCCGTTATATGCCAGATCCGGTTTATCCGAGGCCGGTATATCCGAGGTCTACTGTATATCATTGACATGTGAAATTGAATTACTAGTATCATTGAATATGTTTGTTTTTTAAAGGTACCCAACTCTAACATTTTATATATGAAGATTTAGATGTTACAAAGTGATATCACTGGCTACATATCCAAAATATACATATTATTCTACCCAGGTCCAGATAAACAAGTATGAGAAGAGTAAATATGTGATTCGCACCCAACCCACAGACGGCTTTCTCTCCACTCTGGAATCAGGAGCAGTTGCCATCTCAGTCATAGAAAACAGACCCGAGATCGTGGAGGTGAGATCCGTGTAGTTTAGAAGAAATGAGACAAATTTATTTCATTATACTAGTAAATACATAAGTTGTTCGCATCCATTGAAAGCAATACGTTGAGAGGAATGATTCTCTGGATACTAGTAACTACCCAAGGTATCCTATCACAAAGCTCTTTTATCCACTCAGAGACCAGGATATCGTTTCTCGAAGCTCTCTTATCCACTAAGAGATCATAACCATATCTTTGCGATGGCTAATACACTGCAAAGAGGGAGCTATGGTCTCTTGGCAGATAAGCGATCTACGTGAAAGGATACCCAGTATAACGCTATTCTAGGACACTGTACTACATTCTGGTATTTCTACTGTAGCTCCTCACAAGGCCGTTGGTTGCGCTATGTGACTTCCAGCTACAACACGGGGCAGCAGAACACCAGAGCAGAGAGTTTAAGATACAGAACGGACTGTGGACGAAGAAACTACCAAAGGCTGTTATTAAAAGATTAGACAGAGAGAAACAAGAAAAGGAGAAATGCTCTTAATATTTCTTATTTTATTTGTTATTATTTTATTTGTACACAAAGCAGGTATTGGGAATGTAAAATAATTTAATGGATGCAGAGCAACTTTGTCATTTTCAACCAAGTGTCATATGATATGATTTTTTTTGTATTCAACTTTCTGGAAGATGTGATCAGCAGTGTTATATTCCTCTAGATTTATGATTGTTTCTGAAGAAGCAGTTCATATCAGTGGAGAAACCGATTACAAACTCACAATGAGTTGTTAGATTACAGTGAAGTGCTCTCGTTTCCATGTGGATGAATATTAATCTCAAGTTTACAACACTGGATATCACTGTTGATAGATACAGGAAGTGACACATCTCCTCAATTGTGTTATGGTATCTTGGCCAGGTCCATCATGATTCTAAGATGTAATAATATGTATCATGTAGAAATTACCATATATATCTATGCTGGTAGCTGATCTGTAGACATTAGTAATGTGTCTGCATGCATTAAAATTATTATTTTTGTTACCTACTGTTCTTGTTTATTATGTTTATTCAATTGAGCATCACTGAATCCAGCGTCCTTGGCAGTGCGATCGGGGCTGAATGGAAATGTTTAAGTTGCAAGTTTCAATTGTACTGGAGGATATTATGGGGGATCTCCACTATAACTTCCTCTCCTCTGCAACAAAACTGCCGTGAAATGCCTCTATGGTACTATGGCTACTATGGCGGTGTTCCATTGACAGTCTTGGACGCACATTCTGGACAGGGGGCTGCTCCTTTCTAGTTGTTCTGTCTGTACTTTCT
>JAUTBZ010126807.1:0-14911 GCA_032361785.1 Lepetodrilus galriftensis | reverse complement strand
AAGAACGTAGTTTATTAAAAATGAAGAAAAAATTTGAAGGTAGTTTAACTGCACTACCAGAAGAAGAGACAGAACTGCTCAATCTAAATAGAAACCATGAAGTCTATTCTAAAATGCTGGCTTATCTACTAGAAAAAAAAGCTGAAAACAACATGTTAAAAGTTGCTAATATCTCTGACTATAAAATCATAGAAAAAGCATATATACCAAATAGACCATTTAGTCCCAAAAAAAATATTATGTTAATTTTAGCATTAATTTTAGGATTTTTACTGGGTTTATTAATGGCTATATTACATTATAAACTTCATAAAAAGATTACTTCAATTGAGGATATAGTAATTGGAGAAAATTTAAATATATATGGCTACCTCCCTTCTCTAAAACAAGGTAGAAAACATATTGAAGCATTTAAAAACTCTTCTTCCTTATATAACAATTGTTTAAGAAAAATCCGTAGAGACTTAGAGCTAGTATCTCCATCATTAGACTCTAAAGTTGTAATGATTAGCTCAATGGAAAATACAGAAGGTAAAAGTAGTACAACTGCTAATCTTGGTGCAATTTTTCAAATGGCACAACTTAAAACTATTTTAATTGATATAAACTTAGAAAACCCTTCACTACATAGCTACTTTAATATTCCATTAAAAAAAGAAGGATTAAATAATTATTTAAGTGATGGTGCTACCATTCAACAGAGTATTATATCAACTGGTTTTCCTAATTTAAACATAATTCCTGCAGGTATCCCTCTATATAACTCTTCAGAACTATTACTCTCACCAAAATTTAATGAATTAATAAATGAACTTAAAAAAGAGTATAGCTATATTATTATTGATTCTAGTAATATTCAAGATATTGCGGAGACTGTAACGATTATGAAGCAAGCTGATATCAATCTTATTATTATAAGACAAAACCACTCAAAGCGTAATACTATTCCAAATCTTAAAAAAATAGTAAACAAATACAAGATAGACAATGTAGGATTAATTCTTAATGAGTTTGATATTGACAGTAACTGTCTTTAAAATAATTAAGGAACACTTTTATGCAACTAAGAAGGAATTTAATCGCTAACTACCTTGGTCAATTTTATCTTATTATTATTTCTATAGTAATGATTCCTTTCTACTTAAAGTATATGGGAACAGAAGCCTATGGACTCGTAGGTTTTTTTACCTTAGTACAATCATGGATGATGCTACTCGATGCAGGCTTCTCTCCTACTTTATTAAGGGAAGTTGCACATGTAAGAAGCAGTAAGAATCCTGAAAAACTTACAGAGTTTAAATATCTTTTTCATAGTATGGAAGCACTATTTTTCATAGCTGCATTAACTATTGCTGTTCTACTTTTTATCTTTAGTGATTTTTTAACCAGACATTGGCTAAAAGTAGAATCATTACCATTAAATCAAGTTGCTTATGTTATCTCTTTAATTGGAGTAATGGTGGGAGTAAGATTTATAACAACACTATATAAAAGTGGTATTGCAGGTACAGAAGAGCTTGTATGGCTTAATAAAATGAATATACTCATAGCAACAGTAAGATATATAGGTGTACTACTCGTGTTACACTTTATCTCAAGTGACTTTCAACACTTTTTTGAATATCAACTTATTGTTGCTATATTAGAACTGCTTATCTTCGCCATGTTCTTCTACAAAACAATGCATATAGGAGCCTATCTATTTTACTTTTCCATTGGCTCGTTACGCCCTATTCTCTCTTTTTCTATGGGGATTGCCTATTCAAGTATAGTATGGATAGTTATTACACAATTAGATAAACTATTGCTCTCAGGTATACTCTCTTTAAAAGAGTATGGTTACTTCTCCATTTTAACTGTTATAGCCAATGGTATCATGCAAGTAGCCTCTCCAATTAGTAAAGCTTTATTACCTAGAATGAGTGCCTTATATGCGGAACACAATATTACTGAAATGATTTCAATCTATAAAAAAACATCCCAAATTTTTGCCATTCTTCTTTTCTCCATTACAGGTATCATAACTCTATACTCTTATGAACTTCTTTTAGCATGGACAGGAAATCAAGAAGCTGCATTATGGGGGAAAGACCTATTGGTTTGGTATACACTGGGTAATGCTCTTTTAGCCTTTTCAGGCTTTGCTTTTTATATTCAATTTGTCTATGGAAACTTAAAAATGCATTTAAGATTTTATACTTTTTTACTTATTTTCTTCTCTCCATTAATTGCATGGACGACCTATACTTATGGTGCAGAGGGTATGGCTAGATTATGGTTTATCTTTTCTTTAGCAACTTTTATTATTTGGGTTGCTTGGATACACCATATTTTTATACCTAAACAACATATCCCTTGGCTTATGAAAGATATTATGCCCATCTTTTTTTCAACCATTGGTTATATTTTTCTACTGCAATATTTAGAGTTAACACCAGATGGGGGAACAGGAGGTATGATTATGTTATTTAGTGTAGGTTTCGGTCTAATATTAACAAATATCCTTTTCTCTTCACTTGGAAGAAAAATTATTTTTAAAAGAGGTTAAACTATGCAATATTATCTAGCATTCCTTATTGGTTCTCAACTAAATATTGGGAGCCTCTATCTGATATTTATTGCCTATGTTTTTTTTCAAAAATTTTGGCAACAAGATAAATCATTTGCAGCTATTGAATGGCAATATATACTCTTACTTACTACAGGTATAATTTTAGCTCTTCTATATATTAACAATTATAATGAAGGCTACAACGATAGAGTCAACATTATCTTTAATATAAGAAAACACTTGATTCAAATACTCTTCTCTATAGCACTGTATGAATTTTTTAAAGATAAAGATATTAATTATCTCTTAACAACACTTTATTATTCAATTATTCCTAATATTATTATCGGTACCTATCAATTTATTGCACATTTTCCAGAAAGAATCGATATGTTCTTCCTTGAACCCAGTTCAGCAGGATACTACTATCTTTTTATCTTTTTTATTCTATTAGAAAGGTTTAAAGAAGGTGTTCCCTACTGGATAACACGCTACTATATGGTTTTAGGTTTAGCCATTGGCTCTAAAGCACAGATTATATTACTATCTTTAGTTGGTGTACTAAAATATTCATCTCCTATAAAACTCTTTCTCTTTATCTCTATAGTACTCTCCATTTTCTATGGATTTTATGACCAAATCATGAGTATAGAAACGGTACAGTACAACCTTAAAGTTTTTAAAATTTATTGGGAACAAGGGTTGAGTGGACTAAAACTAGAAAATGGTGTTTGGGGAACTTATGTAACACGTGTAAGTGCTATTCAAGGCTCATTCACATGTATGTTTGAACATCCTTTTGGAATCGGTTTTGGAGGATACAATAGCTGGTACTCAACCAACATGCTCAATATAGGCTTCTCATCACCTGAAACAGACAGAATTATTTATGGTGAAGGATATGCTACACCAAAATCAAATCTATTAAGTTTTTTTGTTGGTACTGGTATATTTGGAATAACACTCTATCTATATTGGCTAAAACAATTTATTCAAACAGGTGGATATCTTCTACAAGCATTTATAACCCTAACATTTGCATCCATGTTTATAGAGCTTAACCCTATATTTGCTTATTTCATGATTCTCTTTATATTAAGAAAAAAAATTAAATAAATTTATAAAAGGAAGAAAATAAAATAAATGCAAAAAATAAAACATAAATTACGACTAGTATTAGCACTATTTATCAGTATCCTACCTCTTAACTTTTTAAGGGTTATGGGCTATAAAGTATTATTTCACTATTCAATTGTTAACTCTAAAATAGGCTGGTTATCTATTATCAACATCAATAACTTAAAGATGAAAAACTCTACCATTAGAGGTCTTAACCTCTTTACTGGACCATTTGATGTTCAGATGGTAGACAATTCATTAATAGGAAGCTTCAACTATTTTAAGTGTGGGCAATGGGCTGACTCTTTTCCACGAAAAAGAGGATTAACCCTTAGCTCAAATTCTAGTATTAGCAATCAACACTTTTTTGATCTCTTTGGTCTAATCACTATCGAAGAAAACTCTCGTATTACTGGTGTTCGTTCACAGTTTTGGACACATGGAGGTATGAGTGAAGAAGTTGATATTGGTATTGGTAAAGAGTGCTATATTGGCAGTGGTGTTAAGTTTACACCTGGAGCATATATTGCTTCCCAAACACTTTGTGCCATGGGTAGTGTAGTAACCAAAAAGTTTAATGAACCAAATATATTAATTGCTGGTGTTCCATCTAAAAAGATTAAAGAAAATATTAACTGGAGAAAAAATTGGAAATAGAAAAAAAAGGTATACTCTTTATTGTATATGACTGTGAAAATAAAGCTGTATGGAATGCTATAAAATTACATGTTGAGTTTGCAAAAGTGAGCCAAGAAAAAATCTCATTTATTGCTGATAAACGCTATAAAGATATTGTAGAAAAAGATTACCCAAATCATAAAGTATATGAATACACTTCTATTACAAATCTTACTATGGAATTAACTAAGATAGATGCTGACTATATATTTAGCCCTGTTATGTTTACAACTTTATTCTCTTTTCCTTCAAAGATATTAAGTAGAAAAAAAATTATCTATTGGGTTCAAGGAGCTGTACCAGAAGAGTCCTATTTGAGACATAACTCAAAATTACGTTACTATTTGTTGTCAAGTATTGAATATCTTGCACTATGGATATCTTATAAAAATATTTTTGTCTCAACAGAGATGAAAAAAGCATTAGAAAAAAAAGTAAAAAGAAAATTAGACAACAGTATTATTGTACCTTGTATCTCTGAATTTACTTATGACAACTCTACAAAAGAGAAAGATAGCTTTGTCTACATTGGAGGAATGTCAGCATGGCAACGTGTTGATATGATGATAGAGATGTTCAACGATATTGTTAAAGAGAGACCTCATGCAAAACTCTATATTGCTACACTAGAGCAAGAGAAAGCACAAGCATTAATAGAGGAGTATCTAGATTCATCTTATCAAGATAGGGTTACTCTTTTAAGTATTAACAATCGAACAGAAATTCCTCACTTTTTAAGTACTAAAGAGTATGGCTTTCTTATACGAGAAGATATTATTGTCAATAATGTCTCTTCTCCCATTAAACTTGCTGAATATTTATCTTGTGGAGTTAATGTTATTATTAGTGAAGCCGTTAAGTCTTATGCTCCCATTATAGCTAACGAAGAAGCAGGAATCTCTATATTATCCAATGAAAATATTGTTGAGAAACTTAATAAATTTGAGCATAATAGTTCAAAATCATTACTGGTTTATCAAAACTATTTCAGTAAAGAAGTACACATATCAAACTATTTAAAGCTTTTAAATAAGAAATTATAAAAATGAATAAAAAAATTTTAATTATAGGTCCTAGAACCAATAGAAAAGAACCTGAAAAAATAGGTGGAGCCATTGTACTTTTTGAAAATTTATTAGAGGAGCTTAATAAGAAAAATATTAATTATACTCTTATAGATACTAATAAAAAAAATTATAAAAATAGCCTAATTGCCCTACTTTCTATCAATAGTCAAATTTTAACCAAACAATTCGGAGCAACCCATATATCTTTGCACAGCTCAAATGACTATAAAATCCTTACACCCATGGTTCTCCTTATGGGAAAAGTTTTTAGAAAACCTACAAGTTTACGAAAATTTGGAGGAGAAGCATGGAAGGTATATAGTAGGGCAACTGGTCTAAAAAAAGTCTGGTTAAAATTTATCTTTTCACATGTTGACTATCTCTTTCTTGAGCTTCAATTTATGGTTAAAAACTTTAAAGAGATTAATCAAAATACATTTTGGTTTCCCAATGTTCGTGCTAAACCAGAAGTTGAAAAAAAAGATAAAGAGTTTTCTAAACGATTTGTCTTTATTAGTCAGATATTTCCAGAAAAAGGTGTAGATGAGATTTTAGAGGTTTCAAATATGCTCTCTGAAGAGTATATAGTAGATATATATGGTCCTATAAAAGATGAAAAATACACTGATGAGTACTTTTCTAACTACAAAGCAAACTATTGTTGTGCATTAGAGGGACATGAGGTAATAAAGACACTTTCGGACTATGATGTACTTCTTCTACCTACTTATTATAAGGGTGAAGGGTACCCAGGTATCATTATAGAGAGTTACTCGTTAGGTATTCCAGTTATCGCCACAACATTAATGGGTATTAAGGAGATTACAAAAAATTATGAAACAGGTATTTTAATTGAACCTAAAAATACCAATGAGTTAAAAAAAGCTATTGAGTACTTTACTAAAGAGAACTATCCAAGTTTTTTAAAGAGTACAAAAATACACTCTTTACAATTTAATAGTCATGAGCAAACGGAAAAGTTTTTAAGTTTAATCAAGTTTTAAAACTAAAAAACTACTATTATGATGCCCTTCAGTTTTAATGATAGATGATTTATCAGAGCTCTTTATTGAAAAGTATTCCCAAAACTATAAAAATAATTGGGGTTACTTCTGTCATCAAGAGAACTCAGCTTATAGCTTTTTAGAGAAGAATCTTCTTAAAAAATTTCCAGATATCAAAATAACTTTTTTTGTCCCATATCTGCGACATAATGTTCTACATAAAGAGAGTAAAGAGAAACATGCTAAATACGCCATTGGAGAGTGTGAAAAGTTTACTCAATTTTTAAAAGGGATTATGGAAAAGGGACATGAAATTGCCCATCATGGAGAGTATATTGATAAGTTCAAGATTACTACCATCAATAATTTTAAGCATGAACGGGAACTTTTTGAAACAGTATAAGAAGGTACTAAAACAACCAAAAAAGGTATCGAAATATTCAAAAAGTATCCTAACGTAACCATTAGTGGTGGTAAGTTTTGTGGCTATAAGCAAAGAGAAAACTCCTTAAAAATTATTGACCAATGTCACTTTCTCTATTGGTGTGAAAATATGAACTTTAAAGAGAATCATCACGTACAATAAAGAATACGACCATTAGACCAGATGAATTAATACTCATACTTAACAATAAAAAAATGCTTCAAAATACCGTCATATCACTGAACTATTCTTATTCTGTTATACTTATTGATAGACAAGGTAATCGCCATATTTCAACACTAACCAATAGTCAACATACTATCAATTTATCTATTAAAAATGGAAGAAACATATTTACAGTGGAGCCAAAATAATGAAAAGAGTTCTTATTTTTGGAGCCATGCCTCCTCCTGTTGGTGGGGTAACCATACATATTCAACGCTTCTTTGAATTCGTACAACAACATCAAGAGAATATTTATCTATCAGTTTATGATTTAAAAAAATCTCACTTAATTTCAACATCTTCTAAAAAGCAAGAGCTTTTATCGGCTGATATAGTGCATATTCATGTTGCTAATAACATTAAAGTGATACTTCGCCCTACTCTCAAGAATATTTGGAAAAAAGCTCATCTACACCCATCACAACTCACGTATTAAAACACCTTTCTTCTTTTATGCCATCTACCACTTTAGCTCTAAGACTAAAATGAAAAAAAAGAGAAAGAAGAGTTTGCAAAAAATATCACCTCTCTCTATTTAGCATAAAAAATTTAGAACTAATCAAGTTCTAAAACTAAGAAGCCACTATTATAATGCCCTATAGAGATAGAAAATTCTCCATTACTATCAACACTGGTCAATAAGTTTTCTGTAAAAAAGTTTCGTACATTACTTACAGATAGATTATCTAACGATATTTTAACTGTACTATCTGTATATCCAAAATTTATCAAAATAAGATAGTGTTTACCATCATGGTCACGTGTACCAATAGAAATAAGTGTCAAATTATCTACTTTTGCATTCCAGTATGTTTCTAGTAACTTTTTAATAATAGAGAGCATGGTATCAATTTTACTAAAGACATCTTTAATGACAGGAACCCAAATATTATCTTCAAAATTTTGTTCACTAGTAATAGGAACTTCTCCTGCTCTCCAAAAATTTAACCCTTTTGCACCAGAGCCTATTCCTTTAAAAATAGAAGGAATAAAAACATTTTTATAATGACACTGCAACTGCATAATAGAAACTGGAGCAATTTGATTATGTATCTTTTGTAAAATATCTAAGGTATTTACAGGATTAACATATGCATCTGCTGCATGACCTATCTGAGTAATATAGGTACCAACAGTATCAATATAATTTTTTTTATAGTTTTGAGAAAGCCCTTCAGCAACACCATTTAACATATTAATAGGTCTTGCTCTACCATTAACCTCCCAATTTATTATATTTTCATCCTCTGCATTTTCATATAGAGTTGTAGTTAAACAGACTGTTTTCCCTATTAAAATAGACAGTCCTTTCATCAATTTTTCTCTCATTTTCCATCCTTTTCTTATCTTAATATATATTTAAGAGTAAAGAATCCTGTTAACTTTTTACGTATAATATTATATGATAAAATGGGAGGTTTTAATAAAAGTAAAAGTGTTAAAAGTAGAGTAAGTTGCTGTCAAAAGACAGCAACTATCTACTCTTTTTTATAACACTCTTTATAAGTATAGAAGAGCAATAATAAGTTTAAAACAAATACAAGAATAATAATCATCTTATTATCAAATATGGCAACAGAATCTTTACTGTAGCTAGAACAGTTACAATCACTATCTTCATTTTGATTTACAACAACATTATCATTACGTGCTTCAACTAAAACTTGTGGCTTGTATCCAATATCTAGGCTATGTATATTTTCACCTATTTTAGGACGAAAAGAGACTTCTGCTACTGTTCCATTAGTCTGAGCATCACTATCATGAAGTGAACCATTTGATCCATCTGCACTATTTTCTATAGTTAACGATAAATCATCAATCACATTTGGTAAACGTAGTAGATAACTTTTATCAACTTTCAGTTCTGAAATATTATATTTTTGAAAAGTACTATCTTCTCCTACGTTACTAGAGAAAAGATAGATTCCATCACTATCAGTTGTAGCCGAAGCAATAACCTTATTATCTGTAAGTAAATCAATAGTAACACCTTCAAGACCTTTTTCATATACATCTTGCTTACCATTACCATTACTATCTAACCAAACACGGTCACCTATCTCAATAGGTGACTCATCATTTAAAAACTCTATATCTCCTAATCCAACACCTTTCCCATGATAAGGGGTATCACCTGCATTAAGTAGTGCATTCCAATTAACAATATTACCATCTTTGGTACTAAAAGTCTCTAAACCACTTAAATCCCAATACTCTTTCCCATACTCTCCAGATGGATGAGGACTATTTACGGTTGATAAAAGTTCATCTGAACCTGCTATAAGTGCTAAAGCTCCACCTACAGAATTGGCATTCTTATCACCACCGTTATCATCAAAGAAATCTACATCTCCATTTCTAGAAATACCCTCAGAACAACTTCCTGTTCCCTCTAGTTCTAGTTTACCATTAATATTACAAGCTTTAAATATCTCTCCAAAAGCTTCAATATTTTCACTTACAAGCTTAGGGGGATATTGTGATGCTGGATAATTTTGATATCCAATCTGTAAGGTATATCTATCCGTAAATGCCAAATAAGCACTACCTTTTTCATCAAACTCGATATCGGTTAAAATAGGTTGATTATAATAGTCCCAAAAATAATCTTTTACATAACTAATAGTCTTATGTACATCATCACTCCAAGGTAGATAAAACTGATTACCTTGCTCACCATCTGCATTTGTTTTTCTATCATAATTCATGTTAATAGTAAGTTCAGTTTTTAAACCATTTTCAGGATGTGCTAAATCAAAACTAGATAAGTATGTTTTTAAATCTTCTCTATTTTTAGAAATAGAAGCATCACAAATCATACCAACATACCCTTTACCTTCATTAATAGCAAAAGCCCAAGGTCGTAATTTTCCTCCATTACAAGTTGGCACACCATTTAAATCTTTTAAAAGATATTGTTTAGCAGATGAGGCAACCGCATTTAAATCATCTGAAGAAGCATCCATACGAATAATAGATTGTTGATATAGATTTACAACCCATAAGGTTTGAGTTTTTTCATCAAAATCCAAATCTCCAAAAGAGACTTTTCCTACTTTTGCATAAGCATCAACATCAACATTTGGTTCAAGTGGTCCAGTAGACAATTGATGAACAAAATCTGAGCTACGATTCACATCACCAAGATGTATTCCATTAATACCTTCTAAATCTATTTTTCCAATTATTTTTCCATTATTATTATAGTCTGAAACAAAAATATAGCTTAATTTATTTTCATAATTCCCTGAGTGTCTCCAAAGTGCAGAAGCTAAAAAAACTCTTTTTTTACTAGCTTGATATCCTAGTCCCCAAGTAGCACCTGTTTCTGAACTCTTTGCCGTAATAACAAAAGGTTCTCCTGTACCAACATTTCCATGTTTATCAGAGAAATTTGAATTTAATCCACTATCTCTATATTTATTGGTTATTAGTGAGGGGAAATCACTATTATTACTATCTCCATTAATAATTAATGTTGTAACAAAATTTGGATTAGTCGTTTTCAAGTAATCATTGACATTATAAACTCCAAAAGTAATATTATTATCACCATTTTGTACAAACTGTATGGCACTATTTTTACCACCTAAACCTTTTCTACTTTCACTTAGATACTTTGACCAATGAGAAAACTCTACTCTTAACTTATCTTCTGTTGTTTGATAACTCCATGCTCCATTCTTATCAGTAGTAACATTAACTTCATTTGTATTTTTAGATTGAATGCTAACAGTTACTCCTTGAACACCTAACTCATTTGTATTTTTTATACCATAGCTATTAACTATATTGCCATTAAGAGGTAAATCTTGATAAACAATACCTCCAATATCTCCGTATACGAATGTTATCATAGGGATAACAATTAAAATTTTCATGTTCATTTAACTCCTTTAATAAATAATTGAACTCAACTTATACCTAAAAAATATAGGCTAATGATTTTACAATATTAAATCATATTAAACATTGAAAAACTTATACTAACGTAAAACATTAAGATATATTTGTATGTAATATTTATTAATTTTTTTAACTAAATTATGTTAAGATATCTACTTTATTAAAAAAGGAATCCTTCATTAAAACCATGAAAATTATCATTCTAAAAGGGCAAGACCCTAGACATACCTTCTTTGCAAAAGAAATTAAAGCTATTGAAAATACAAAAACAATGGTACTAACACATAGGCGAAGTGATAAGAAGAGACTTAAAAAGATGCTGTTTAAATCTCCTAAA
The DNA here is from genome assembly GCA_032361785.1 of Lepetodrilus galriftensis. Lineage (NCBI taxonomy): Eukaryota > Metazoa > Mollusca > Gastropoda > Lepetellida > Lepetodrilidae > Lepetodrilus > Lepetodrilus galriftensis. Next base: position 3,597 of record JAUTBZ010126807.1, on the reverse strand, counting down.
ACTTTTTTTAACCGTGTGAGTAAATATATCCTCTACTCACTCACACAATGGAACAAAAGAGAGAAAGATTTCTTTGGTTTTATAGTCATAGAGAGTGAGCAAACTGTACAGAACTATAACGATAAAAGTACCGTTGAGATGATTAAAAATTTTCAACCCGACCTTATTGCTGTTTTTGGAACACCTATTATTGCCAATGAGATTCTTGAAATTCCAAAATATGGAGCCATAAATCTACACGGAGGAATCTCTCCTGAATACAAGGGAGGCAATACAATCTTTTGGGCACTCTATAACAATGACCTACAAAAAGTAGGTGCTACCATTCACTATATGGTAGAGAAGGTAGACAGTGGAAAGGTACTCTCAAAAGTCTATCCTGATTTAAATGAGAAAGATGATGAGTTCTCTGCCTCTGCCAAAACCTTTCAATATGCAACTGAAGAGTTTATAAGTATCATCAGTTGGATTCAAACCAATAAAAGAAAACCAGAAGGTGAAGAACAGACGAGCAAAGGTAAACTCTATTTAGCTAAAGATAGAACCTTACTAAAAGATATAAAGGGTCTTAGCCTTATAGGTAAAAACCTTAAGGGTTCAAATATTGAAAAAAGAGTGGAGAGATTTTATGCATAAACTAGGACTCTACTACTACACACTTAAAGATTTGGAACCGATACAGATACAGTATAGAATTAACTATATTTTCAAAAGAAAGCTCTATGAGAAGATAGGAGCATCTGTTCAAGCTAAATATATTAAAAAATATAAAAAGCACTCCATCGAACTTAATCTTGACAAAAAAATGTTACTAAATGACAGAAGATACTATTTTTATGATTTAGAAAAAGTACTAGAAAATAAAATAACCTTTTTAAACCGAGAGATTGACTTTGGCTCAAACATAGATTGGGATAAAGATGAGTTAAATCAAGGTACCAAACTTTGGAAACTTAATCTTCACTACCATGACTTTCTCTTTGATATTGCATTGACATATAAAGAGTCATCTGACCAAAGATATTTTGACTACTTAGAGAAGACTATCAATGAGTGGATAGAGAAAAACCCTATTGGAACCAAAGGTTATGGAGGGGACAACTGGAACTCTTACTGCCTCTCACTTCGTATTGTCTCATGGGTTAAAATCTACCTCCTTTTAGAAGAGAAGTTCTCTGACTCATTTAAAGAGAGATTTATAGAGTCCTTATGGGTACAAGGGGCATTTCTCTATGATAACTTAGAGCTAGATATTTTAGGAAATCACCTTATTAAAAACTATAAAGCACTTCACTACCTAGGAAACTTTTTTCAAGAAAAGAAGTACAGTAACCGAGCTGAAAAGCTCTACCATAACCATATAGAAGAGCAGTTTACATCTAGTGGAATGCATGAAGAGCTTTCACCTATGTACAGTGCCATTATTTTAGAAGATTTAATTGAGGTCTATCTTATCACAGAAGATAAAGCGTTAGAGCAGTTGATTCATAAACAGTATCAAGCTTTATGTTACCTCATCGGAAAAGATAAAAAATTTACTTACTTTAACGACTCTATCAATAAAAACGGCATAGAGTTTGAACAGCTAGAGGAGCTTTACCTTAAAATTTTTCCCAACAACTCTGTAGAAAAAACACCCTACTCTTTTAACTTTGAGGGCTACTTAGGATTTGAAAACCCTAACGAAAAACTTATATTTGATGCAGGTGATGTAGTAAGTGGAAATCAACCAGGACATGGACAATGCGATGCATTAAGCTTTGAGTACTTTTTAGGAACAGAAAAACTCTTTACCAACTCGGGACTCTATGAGTACAACAGTGGAGAGAGACGCGTCTACTCTCGTTCAACCAAAGCACACAATACACTCTCTTTTAACAACCTAGAACAATCTGAAATATGGAGTTCCTTCCGAATGGCAAGAAGAGCCAAAATAAACTTTAACCTAGAGGAGCTAACCAGCTCTACACTCAAAGTTCAAGGTTCGGTTGAGGGGTTTAACTTTGAAGAGAAAGTAGTCCATAAACGAAGACTTATTAAAGAGAAAAACCAACTCCAAACTATTGATACAGTCGAGAGTCGAATTAAAGAGGATTCTGAAATTTTCTTTCACATTATGCCTCCTTTTCTATTTAAAAAAGAGGGAAATAACCTACTCATAGTAAAAGAGAACCTAACAATTGCTACTGTAGAGGTAGATGCACCCTATGGTCTCATTACTACCCCTCTCTACCCTGAATTTGGAAAAGAGTTAGAGAAGAGTACTCTGATTCTACAACACTCTGCCACTAAAGAGTCAACCAGCACAACTTTTACCTTTCTGGAGCAAAAATGAAAAAAATCTATTTAACCTTTGACATTGAAACCATAATCAGTCGAATCAGCTATAACCCAAACTTTTACACCAATATCTTTTTAGGTACTATCTTTTTAGCAGATGAACTTAAAAAGAGAGATTTAAAGGCAACTTTTTTTATTAGCCTCTCTCCCAAATGTGATGATATTCTATTTGATGAGTATTTTGAAAAAATAGAGTCACTTATAGAGCTACTTAAAGGCTATGACAACCTTAAACTACAGCCCCATCTTCACATGAAAAATATCCCTTTTGATTTTGAAACCAAGAGTGATAAATTTGCTGACTACAGTTTTGATGAGCAGTACCAAGCACTTAAGTGGTCTAAAGAGGTATTTGAAAATCATGGTATAGAAGTAGACTCTTTTCGACCAGGAAGCTACAGCTCCAACCCACAATACTATCAAGCACTTGAAAAAGCTGGATACAAATATAGCTCCATAATGAAAAAAGAGCCTGTTCACATTGATACATTAGAAAATAGCTTAAACATTGAAACCCCGAGCGTAGCAGATTTTAATATTATTGAGTATCCTGTAACTTCAGTTAGAATCAAATCTATTAAAAACAAAGAGGAGATAACCAACCTCTCTCCCGATTTTTTTACCTATAAAAGCATGAGTAACCATATGGAACAAGCCGACTATCTCAATATTAACTTTCATAGCTTCTCCATTTTTACCAATAGGTTTGCACGAGAAAATCATAAAGGCATTATGGGTAACAACATCAAGTACCTTCTTTTTGAAAAACCTCTAATAAAGATACTAAAACTATTTAACTATGAGGTGATTAACCACAATACACTCTTTAAAGCAGAGTTTGTTAACTGGATGAACCATTTTGAGAAGTCTCATTATGAGTGTTACTTTATAGGAGAGTAAACAATAAAAATATCTAAAAGAATAAACTCTATTCAAGTATCTTTTTTAAAACTATAAAGACATTTTTGTGTAAAAAATTCAAAATAAAAAATAAAATATCATTTTATATTAAAAAATAATATTTTTAAATATAAATAATAAAACTCATGCTATTATTATATAATTTAATATAAATTAAGAAAAAATATTAAATATAATTTTTTTTTGTTAAAGGAAAAAAACAATGAAAATCCTCTTCATTACTGACAACTTTCCTCCAGAAGTCAATGCTCCAGCAACTCGAACTTATGAGCATTGTAAAGAATGGATAGAAAATGGTGCAGATGTAACTGTTATAACTTGTGCCCCCAATTTTCC
>JAUTBZ010126796.1:0-14917 GCA_032361785.1 Lepetodrilus galriftensis | reverse complement strand
TGTATATATGTTTGTGTGTGTGTGTGTGTGTGTGTGTGTCTCTCTCTCTCGCTGTCTATTTCTGTCTCTTTCTCTCTGTATATATGTATGTGTGTGTGTGCCTCTCTCTATCTGTCTCTGTCTCTTTATATCTGTCTATCTCTCTGTCTCTATATGTCTGTCTGTCTGCGTGTATATATCTCTCTGTCTCTCTGGCTGTCTGTCTGTCTCTCTCTCTGTCTCTCTGTTTGTGTCTCTCTCTCTCTCTCTGTCTCTCTCTCGCTGTCTATGTCTGTCTGCTTCTCTCTGTATATATGTCTCTGTGTGTGTGTCTCTCTCTCTCTCTGTGTATGTCTGTCTGCTTCTCTCTGTATATATGTTTGTGTGTGTGTCTCTCTCTCTCTCTCGCTGTCTATTTCTGTCTCTTTCTCTCTGTATATATGTATGTGTGTGTGTCTCTCTCTCTCTCTCTCTCTCTCTCTCGCTGTCTATTTCTGTCTCTTTCTCTCTGTATATATGTATGTGTGTGTGTCTCTATCTGTCTCTGCCTCTTTATGTCTGTCTATCTCTCTGTCTCTATATGTCTGTCTGTCTGCGTGTATATCTCTGTCTCTCTGACTGTCTGTCTGTCTGTCTCTCTCTCTCTCTCTCTCTGTGTGTGTGTGTCTCTCTCTCTCTCTCTCTCTCTCTCTCTCTCTCTCTCTCTCTCTCTCTCTCTCTCTCTCTTCAGGTAACCCACTCCCATTGACAAACAGTGTGTAACTGTTCCCATGCACAGTGTCTGCTTTGTACAGGGCCTCAATAAGGCTCCTAGTCTCAACACCTTACACGTAGGTCCCCAGCGTGCTACTTTAGTTGTACGTGCCTGATTAAATACAGCACATTATTACCACCTATCAATTTAATTATTTCTCCAAGGTTATATTACATAAGCATCGTAACACTCGGACAGAGGGCTACATGTGTATCCTGTGCTGTATGTATGTGGTCGCCTTTACCTATTTTAACATCAAAGGTACGCTGGGTGGGTGGGTTGTCACTGTCCCCAAGATAGGCTGTTGGCGTTTGATAAAGAATTCTTTGAGGGACTTATCGAAATGAAATCCCGGTATTGTTGGCTACTCCCCTGTGATAATTCTTTGCGTCGCTTATTCTCGCGACAGTGAGGATAACTGCCCCCGTTCATGGCTTTCATTGCGACATTGGGTTCTAGACGCCAAGGGTGGTCCGTTCTTTCAAGGGGAGTAACTCCAGGACAAGATTAGCCGATCATCATTAAACAACTTGCCGCCACTTTTCGGAATATCGGTTAATCACTCGAATTTTTGTCCTCAAGTCGAAGAAACACGTTGTGTATACTTTTCAAAACGTTGGAATACTGTGCGTTTTTCAGCTATAATAACAGGTGAGCCGAAATATTTAATACTTTTAAATGTAAGACTAAACTACTTTAGACAACATATAAGTAATGTATACACGAATTAATGATGACGACACTGTGTTGTCTTCCTAGACACGTGACAATGACGATGACAATTGACGTAAGCACGATATGATAAATGCATAGTTCATCTACATCGACTTTAACTGCATACCAAAGACAGTTCCGCTACGTCCGTTTGCCGACAAAATCACTGCAGTTTATGGAAATTAGACATGTCAAATGAATAGCTGTACTGTATACATATTCTTGTTAATTAATCACTTTCTGAGAACACTGTACAGGACAAGTGTTATCATTTATCTCGAGCGTTATTCATTTGAAGTATTTTTCAACAAGATGCTCTTTTAAAAATAATAAACCCTCGTAAACAAATACATACATACTAAACTACGCACATGCACTTTACAAGCGGTAATACCTTCTTCGTGTGATTACAATGTTTTTGTGTATATTTATAACATTATGGGTCACTTGCGACGTAGAAACGTTATTTGATACCTCACTTATCATCATGTTGTACGAGCCTAGAAAGATCATGTTGAATCGTCTTTAAATAATACGAATTATATGTAATTCCATAGTCGTTGTCGTTGTACACATCTATTGTAAAACTACATGAGTTCCATCGAAGTTCCATAGTCCATACAATCATTTCTCAACCGTGGATTGCAACCCGAAACTCTGACTTCTCCGTGTTGTTTTATACGATATCGGATATATATGCCGGTATAGCCTACGAAATTGAATACTGGTCTGAATATAGTTTAGTAACATTTGATTAAATGCGGTGAGAGTCAACACATGTGCATTGGTCTTATATGCCGGTATAGCCTACGAAATTGAATACTGGTCTGAATATAGTTTAGTAACATTTGATTAAATGCGGTGAAAGTCAACACATTTGCATTGGTCTTTGAAATATGTGGGTACAATAGTAGGCTATCAACAAAATGATACCAGATACTATATACATTATATTTGGAAAATATTTGGCTTAATCACTGCTGTCCTAAAAACGAAACACTAAACCACATAATATATATCATAAAAACCAGTGCTGTGATCATAAACACTAAAGTTTTACAAATTGAATCAATTTTCAAAAACTTTTCTATAAATCTTTTCATTTTTACTCCAATCTTTCTGCAGAATCGATGCTGTTGGTCTAGTCTCGAAACCTATATTAATGCTCATGTCCGACATCAAATGGTATCACTAATTCCTTTACAAACTCAAACGCATGCTCTCTCGATGCCAGTGGTTAGTCAGGCACGTCGCCTAAACCGCAATCCAATAATATCGGCTGGTCTTCCAGGAGAATCCTTCTAGTGAGAACGAGAGTGTTCCTTGGCGCAGCGTGCACTAAAATGCAGTTTAATCATGATTTGCGTTTGAAAAACCACGACAGCACAGGCATAAAATGTTAAAGCGTAATTCTACTACCCTATAACATGGGAAAAACGCTTCCTGAAGAAACCGCCTGTAAGCTTCCACCGTCGGTACCTCGTCACGTCGTTCACGTGGCCAGACAACGATGATGATACTCGAATAATTACAGTTTTATTTCGCAGAGAAAGTCATGCTCGGGGTTAGTTAGGCCTATGAGGTGCAGAGTGATCTTGTGATGGTTCCGAGACATACTTGAGTCGTTCAGTATCTCCGAGATTACTCCAAAGGAGCCTCTTGTACAAACCGGCATAACTTCAACGCCGTAGCTGAACTGAACTTTATTGACTCTGGGGCCGTGAGTTTACAACAGCATGGGAGCTAAATTTACAGGAAGAGTCATGACATAATTATAACCATACAATGAAGGCATTATTACAGTTTGAAGGTATCATTAATATGTTGTTGTTTATGTGTAATATTTGAGCTAAGGTTACCTACAAGTTACGTCGCTTTGTACAGGGGATCCGAGTTGGTTTCAATCTCAACCGTCCCAGTGGCTGTTGACCAAAAACGAAGCAACCAATAACTCGATTTTTTTTTTCAAGTTTCGCTGGGGATATATGTAATTCATTTACCATGATCGCAATGCGTGTCTATAGAAGCAATGGTCTAGAAACTCGGTCCGGGATTACGAAGGGAAATCTACCCATGCTGGGTTGTCATGACCGAGATGAATCCCGCACACGTTTTCTAATTTCACGCTAACCTGCAAATCTATATTTCTCGTAATATTTCTCCAATGATGTTGAGCTCATTTATGATTCTCCTATAGCTTACTGGGTGGCATTACTATGTACTTAGATGTACTACTTTAGTATGTGCATGATGTGTGTATGAACACACGAGTAATGCATGGACGTATCGGTGCATGTCAGCATACACATAATTGATAGAACATGATTGATTATGATTGGGACATAAAGGGGAACATTTTCCCATTTAAGTCATTGATGACCTTGAAAGGTCACGACGACCTGTTGTACATTTAGATTAATATTGTGATACATCAGTTTTAATAATGAAATAAAACATTATATATAGCTAGTCGATATTCCCATAGACCGGCAAACGTAAAGGCACTTTCTAAATTGAAGGTCGCAATGCCAATGATAATAAGCTATTACTGTTGAAGCAATTTACGTATGACTCAACCATAGACATCATGTCTGGATGCATATATAACACTGGCTAGAATAGTGGTCACATCGTCCACAAGTTATAGTATGAACAGTCAATACATCAATTACACGTGAAACAGAGGATCATGCCGATCACCCTGGGATTCGAACCCGAGTTGCTCGATTGCGAGTCCAACGCTCTACCGACTGAGCCAAAGGGGTAACCCCGCTGGCCAAGACCAGTAGGAGCATCTTATATCACACCCGGCTACAATAATATAACGCATAAATAAATATACATAATCAGTGATCACAAACTCCACTTTGGAATGTTTTCTTTCTTAAAACAAAACACTGGCAGGTCGTGCGGATACCTTTTTTAAACATGGCTCAAAGTGTATTTTTGAGGGGGCTCATAATTTCACCATAATACACACATTTGTCTATTATGATTATTACCAAGTATTACTATGTTGCTGGTGTTGCCATCATCAGCTGCCGTCAGTCTGTTGTGCTATGTTGTGCTATGTCAATGCCTGCTGTATGTAGCACGGACACCAGACTGACAGTCATTCAGCTGGCCTCCATCATGACAAAGGGCAGGTTGCTCGCAGTCCCGTCCAGGAGTTCTTGTTGAATTCCTGTTCTCTGCAGAGCCCCAGTCACTTCTATACAAGCTCTTCAAAGTACACCTGCTGATCCTCATGCATCTTGTCTAGCCCACGTGACCTATAACTCTATATATTCGTGGTAATAATGTAGTAAGCACAGCTCGGAATTGTACCCTTGCCTGAGGGAGATGCTCCTCATGTTGCCCGTTCTTCTCCTCAACTCCTGTCTCCGTGGTCTCTGTACTCCAGACCACGATGTCATGTAGCACGCTATTGTGTTAGTTCAGTAGGCTTAGTCAATAGGACTTGATGAGAAACTATTCACTAGGTTATATATACAGTATATCCCTTCCCCTTACAGACTTAATATTTGCTATCGTTAATCCTGTAGAGATGGCGATTTGCCGATGTTTCCAACCTTATGGAAGGTTTTCGAGTGTTCTACGATGATGTCTCGATCTGCTTGGATCTCGTCCAGTAGATCGATGAAGTCGGTGCCCACGGGTATACCCTGTTATATGAAGCAAAGAAACCAAAACATGGGCTGACATAGAGTATGCTTAGAGTATGCTTCTCTCAATGGAAAAGTTATTTGATTGAACTGTAATTTATATATGGTACATGTATTTTTTTTTTAAAAGATGATAATATGTCACAATATTAATATTTCTGTATAGAATAAGCGCCTTTCGCCCGTTACGGGTTCTTCAGTTCTATGAAGAATGTGTACGTCTTACTCTAATGTCCAGATATGATATTTTGCAAGTAGGATTTGCATGAATAGTCTTCAAGACTTCAATGGCATTGTCCGTTGTAGTCGGGTTCTGTCCAAGCTGGAAGAGGACAATAGGATGTGGCAGACATATAACAAAAGGTGGCATATATTATATTAAATTTGAAGGATGCTAAATAGTGTATGCATGCGATGATTTCTTCGTGAGATAAGACTTCTTTAAAATGTATGTTTTATACCAAAATTACCTAATTCAGACAACGTTTTTGGCTCTCCTGTAAAGTTGGGGAAAGTGACGTGTGGTTTTAGCACTCAGCCCTTAAACTGACCTTGAGACATGTGAGAGTCTGGTTATTCCTAACGCCTTCCATGACCAGCTCCAGACCATGCGCGTCAATCCTGTTGCACGAGAGATCCAGGTCCCGTAGACTTCTGTTGACCTTGAGTGCGCCCATGAGAACCTCGCAGCCAGGAGATCCCAGACCATTCCATGCCAGGTTCAGTACTTCCAGGCCGTCGTTAACCTTCTCAGAGAACAGTGCATGCATGCAGCATGTTTAACGTGTTTAACTCAGCTGAGGTTTTACTATCCCTCGTCAAAGGCGTTTTGTAGCAACTCTTTCGATTTTTAATGATTTGGAAATTTTTTGAAAATTTCCTACTTCAAAATGATTAAAAATAAAATAAAAATGTATACGAAACGTCTTTGACAAAGACCAAGATGTTACTCAAGTTACTGCATTGAGTCGATGGGAGAAATCTCAAAATTAAGTGTATTTCGATAAATCGGAGCCAGGATAACGTTTCAAATAGCAAACACAAAATGTCTTTAATATATTTTTAATTACATGTATTTTTTCAGTGTTTATACAAATGCATTTATATAATAATCTTGAGATGACCCTTTTTTTGTCAAGGCTGTCCACAAGAAAGACTACAATTTCAGAATTATTTTGTCTCTGGGACAGACAGAGAGACAGAGAGAGACAGACAGACTGACATATATACAGACAGACGGAGACAGACTTACAGATAGATAGACAGAGACAGACAGACATATAGACATACACAGATAGTCAGACAGAGAGACAGACAGAGATAGACAGACAGAGATAGACAGACAGAGACAGACAGACATACTGACAGATAGACAGATATGAGACTGCTTTGACAGTGTCTTCCATCCTGTGCCGTTCACAAATGATATTTATGTTATTATTTTTAATGAATGCAGACATAATTACATGTAATTTCTGCACCAATTTCCCCCGGCCCACTGACGACTGTAATTAAAGCTGTGGTTGATGTTGCTAGCGCTGCGTTCATCACAGATAACAATTATGTACTGATCTTGTTCGTTTGCCAAATATTAATGGAACTAATGAAGATAGTTGACGTCCTAATAACCATATCTGTTTATGTTGGCTTCATTGAGTGTAGAATGCATTCACTTGTTGAATGATGGTGGCTTAAAATGGATACAAAACATACAGCAACTTCAAGAAGGTATTTGTGATTTTTTAAAGATTATTTATAGAAACTGAATTATGTAATGTCTTGTTAATTCAACTACATTGGTGTGTATCTGTATTTAGGATTTGTTCTTGCCCTGCTAGGCAAGTCATAGGATAAAACATTTTGGCATATGACAGTTTGAACATGCTCATGTTCACTCAGCAGCGAATGGGTACCTGGTAGGATGAGATGACCTTTCACCAATTAGCCAATCAAATGCAGCCATTTGTAAGCAGCCATGACTGGTTTCTTGTTGTAAATGCACTTTAAATTATGGACTAGTAACAGTCTATATACAGTAATCATTTGTTATGAACTGATTTTCCATATCATGTACCACATCATTCCTACTCATAGACAAACACCAGTCAGAATTATTTTAAACAGGATTTACAGAGCAGCAATTTTATTGGCTAATATCATCAGTTTTCCAAAATTTGGATAAGTGCTATAAAAAGGTTTTCTTTAGAACTTGGTGATTATTAGTACAGTATGTACCTTAAATGAACCAAAATTTAATTTATATTTACATTGGGTTAAAAGTAAATGTCACAAACTAATTTCATCAGACAAATACAAATCAAAATTTAAAACATTTATTGAATATAATTATCTTTTAAAAACTCATTACAATTTTGACAGTTTGTGATTAGCTGTTGTGTGCTTGATGTGGTGTTAATAACATGTAGCAATTTAAGTGCGCCATTATTCCAGCCAAGCAAATCTTGCCAGCCTTTATGAATTACGTTGGCCATGTTATCCAATTATTATTTCCTTAGAAGAGTTGATGCAATCACATGCATCATGACATACCAGTTGGAAGGTGGAAAATGCAATGTTATTATAGTTAAATATTAGATTCTAACACTAAAGGAAAATTATTTTTCTTTATTGGAATGGCATATGCCTTTAAAGCTTGCATGCTTTATATTAGTTGCTTCCAAAATAGCTCTTCACATTCTAGGATATTTTTCTCTGATGTATTCATTGTTGGGTGCTGTCAGTTATAAATGCAAGGATTTGGTCAAAGTTAGTTCTTGAATTGAACATATTTATGATTTTGTCAAAATATATCCTAAATAGTTGGGCATGAAATGTGTTGACACTCCTATTTAGTAGATTATCTTGGTAGATACTTTATGAAATGACAAACAAAAAGAACATGACCTAAACCAAATTGAAAAATTAAATGTTTTAAATCTGTTTATTTATAGCTATCACTAAATATGTAGAGTATTATTTTATGCAGACGTCTGAAAGTGAAAGACAAAACAGTTAACAAGGCTCAAATTGCATATATTTTTTTATGTCATTTTTTATATGCTTGGATTCTATTAATACTAATAATAGCTAGGATTTTGTCAATGAGACGACCTTGTCAATATGGCCGATGGAATGTTTGAACTTCCCTACCATGAACAAATGTCAAAGTTCAGGCCCCCCATAAACTAGTACAGTCTAAATTATGATGTAGCCTGACATGACACAATATGATTTTCGATCTGACATTAGCCTAATGTCAAAGGTGCATTTATAGCATTGTGTGAATCAATATGAATCCCATGTGGACCAATTTAATCATTTTTATTGTCCTACTTCTTTGCTTCTTCTGCAAGCCTAATTCTTTGGTGCAGTATCTGGCCCCGAAATTACGAATATTTTTTTTCAGTACGCTTTTATGCTCTGTTCAAAGTTTCGTTCACAAAAACCCATACAAAATTTGACCTTGTATGAAATCGTACAAAAAGGAAGTTCCCTTCTGGGTAATAATTAAAGCATTATGTTAATTTTTTTTAAATCGTAACCTTTGGGCCTAGAATATTTTGAAGTATTTTCGATACCATTGTACAACTCAGATATATGAAACTACGTGTGTCCCTTGCATTTCCTATTATAGTTGAAATGGCTACCGTTTTGAATCAAAGCTTAATACCATTTATCCTCCAATATTTACGAGTATGATGACAATTAGTAGATAAAGCATTTTTATTTCGTAGATTTTTTGTTTTGTTTGTTTTGATCATTAATTTAATAAGGGACACCACCCACGTGTTTATAGAATCACTGCCCACAATAAACTATACTTAGCGTCTATTTACCTACTGTAATAGTCCACTTATATTCCTTTTTCTGGAAAATCAGTCCATCGTGTTTTTGAATCGCTAAGTAATCATGGCTCTATGCTTGACATATTGCTAAAAAGGAGAAAACCATATTGGAGATTAAGAGCATGTGTTTTCCATTGGCAGCGCTGGTAGTACAATTAGCTAGATCTGAGAACTCTCTATGGGGGACAAGATGCCTGCAGAATCTAGTAATTGCCGAATTTCATTGCTTAATTAGCTGACCGTGCTAGATCATAGGGCAGCCATCTCTAGCTATTCAGCCACATCAGACAGGATTTAATATCTCAATAATCTTCTGAAGATAATTGTTTCCAATAGACCCAATGTTGATAATTTTAATCTTATTTGGTACATTTTAAAACTAGATCTGTTTAGAATTGACCGATAACTGATAATAATTGGCCAATGTTTGAGTTTAGACCTACAATGCTTTTATGCTTTACCATCTTCATTAAATAGAAACTTGAATGTCATGGTCATTGTGTAGTCAGTGTACAACTATTTATTCATGTAACTTATGTTCATGTGATTTAGTACTAAATTATAGTAGAAATATTATAAACTATTAAAATTGATTTATGAATTAATTTAATGATTTTAAAAGTTAATTTACATGTTAATTTACAAGTTAATTTTACATACATTATCTTATTAAATTATTAAGTATACTTACTATTTTTTTCTATTGACTTTAACTGATATTTAAAAAAATAATTTAATAACTAATTTAATAATTTAAAAAGTTAATTTATAGATTATTTTATTGAATTTTTAAGCACATGTACTTATACATTTGTTTTTGTAGTAACCTATTTTTTTAATAACAAAAAAACCCAAACTAATTGTTTTTATTTGATATCTTAGATCTACGTCAATATCGTTGTGTTCGATCAATCATGATCTATCCCTCGGGCAGTATACTGTAGCCATCCTACGTATAGATATCTATGTGCTTGACACGAGTCGATGTCAAGTGTTGTTATTGGCTTCATTTGTCCCCTGCAAATAAACGTCTAGTCCACTACCATGTTTAATACATTAGTCTTGCACACAGGGATAGATTTTGTGTATTTTTTAATTATTTATTTTTCTTGTTTTTTTCCCCCCATGTTTTATATTCTCATGTCTATATTCAAAACAAAGTGTAAAATAAGGTTAAATTCTACACTGTTAGCATTAAAATACAAGCATGGGAATATAAGATGAATTTAGAAATTTAAGGTTTTATGGACTAAATATTGTTGTAAAAAGATATATGTAGCATTTACTGCAACATTAAGCCCTACGGTTGTTTAAGGTTCTCTCCGGTCCTAAACTGACAAGCCATGATATAAGTAAAAGAAACTTGACAGTGTCTCTAAACCCCAATTACAATTTTTTTTTTTTTAAAAGACGGAAACAAAGGACTTTCTATGAACTTTTCAATCTTCTGTCACAAGGATCCAATGTCCTAAAAAATATTTTCACCTCAGGTCCTGATGGTATACGTTGTGGTAATTATTCCGCTATTCAAAAGAAGACAGTTGATCAAGTGTAATGACTTTTTTAAAAGAAGTATTGCATTAAAAAAAGTAAGTAAATATAAGTGCTTGTAGAAGTACATTGTGAAGTTTCGTATTCTAATAAACTTTATTTTTTGGAGTGCGTGTTACTGGTTTGTGTCAAGTACCATAATAGTGCGCATGAACTCAATGGGTAATTTACTGTCTCAAGACGATGACATCGAGAAATCATCAGCTTCTGAAGTAGACTAGGTTTCATAGGTGACTGACAAATGGATGGCATTTCACAAATTTTCTTTTTTTGAGCGATAAATATTTCCGAGTGTTTATCGTGTATTCATATTTTCTTCTTGTGACAAAACTTTATCACAAAGAACTGAATATTATAAGTGTTTTATTACTTTTAGAACAGAATTTATGCACACGTACGTCGTACAAGCAATCTTAACATCTTCAGGGAGGAAAAAGATGTCTGGGAGCCATTTGCAAATGTCACAGTTCACGAATTCCAAAAGTGATTAAGGAAATGACAGATGACAAAGTTATGTTGTTTGATAATTATTTTAATGGATTGTGCATATGGGCGCATGATTGATATATGTACACGAGACTGAATTAGAGACTACAGGAGACTGCGTGCACGTGACTGATGTATTTTACAGTTTCGCAGGCTGCTGCCTCGTCTCGATGTAAATATCGTATGTCACATTGACGATTTCTTTTTATACATTCCCTAGTGTGTTAATTGCAGACCTATAAATCTTCACATGAATAGATCCTGCGTAAATAGTTACGCAACCTTCCATATCTGGGTCGTCGCCTATGGGTGAAATATCCCCACTGCGACATAAAGCATTAATTTAATCATTCTATTCCTGGGAATAAAATTAATACGATTGAAGGGTAATGGCTCATTTTATATAAATAGTGTGAATACTAATACTAGTATATGAATGTTTTCCTTAAATAAATCAGGTTTCAGATATAAATAACCTTTCAGATAAATACTATTTGTTATTTACGGTATTCTTGAATAAATATATTAAAAATAATTTTACATAATTAGACCTGAAGAAGTCTGTAATAACGGACGAAACAGTATTTCTAAAACAAATATGATGGTCTACAATATAGTATTTCAATGTTTTAAAATAATTTTTCAAATTGATATAATTAATATCGCTGACCAGAAAATTTGAATTTTGGTTCCCAGGTCATTTTAAGCATGAACAGGTGTTTGCAAAAGTGTTTATGACAGTTTAGATTTTACTCAACCCAAAGAAGTACCAGGCTGTGACAGTTTATAGTTGTTTATGTCCATCTTAACAGTCAAAGGTCAACTGCCAGATGTCAACAGTCAGAGGTCAATACTAAGGGTGTTGATATTGATAGCTAAAATGATACTATGAAAATATCTTCCTCTGATTCTCTGAGAACACAAGTTTAGATTCAAAAGATAAAGCAGGTTTTATGTGTTATGAACAGGTTCATGCTTTCTTTTGAACTGTTTTTCATTTGGGGGTGTTTTTAATTCAATAAATAATCATTAATGTCAAAATATTAATGTTTTGCATGCCTTTACAAATATTGACAATTCTGTTTTAATTTCAATAAGTAACTATTACTGTCAGATTTTTATGTTTCGATTTGTTTTAACAAATATTGTAACTTTAACTGTACCATGCTTTTAGAAGATGTAAGCAGGAGCACTTCTGTAAAGTGGTGCATTCATGTTATAAATATGGTAATGCTTTTAGAAAGTATGATGGGCTTGTAAGAGGGTTGTAATTTTCACTTTTTGGGGTTTCTTTTCTCGAAGCTGTTGCATCTACTACGAGTCTGTAAGCACTCTCATTGCGATCTCTAATACCAGGCTATTTGACACTTACGAGAGTGCCGAGATCTAAGAGTGGTTATGAGAACTTCCAGAGATGATACAGAGTCCAGTTGTCTTTTAATCCTTCAAATCTGGCTTGTATTTTCATCCCTTCTTATACAGCAACCAATTTGACATAGATGCTCTGTGAATAATGAAGTAATTACGCTTATATCAGAAAACAGTTATTTCTATCTGTCAATCTGAGATTTTATTTCACATTGAAAAATGAAGATTTTCACATAAATATTACATGTGATGAATGAAATATATACACTGTATGTACCGTAGATATTTAACCCTCTCCCTGCTAGATTGAGCACAGACCTTTCTTTAACCCTCTCTCTGCTGGATTAGGCACACATACTGCACTTTAGGGCATTTCTGGTTGCCTCCAGCATGGAGATGGTTAAAGCATCTCTGGTTGCCTTTAACATGGAAAGAGTTAAGGGGTAAAAATAGTAAGATTCATAAGAACTAACTCCTACGAGATGCAGACTTGCTCGGTTTGGATCGTGGGTGAGAATAACCCTTCATCGAACAACTTTGGTTATTCAATGTAAACTGACACGTTTCTCTAGTGGGAGTTAAAATGTAGCCGTCCTAATCTGAAGACTCGCAGGCCTTACCAATACTTATTATGTTTGTCCTTTCTCCAGGGAGATTGATTTTTCTTGCGCTTTTTCACGGAGAGAAAATTACACGCCAGTCTCTGGGCGTATCGTTTGTCCCCGATTTCAATCACGCGCACTCCCGAGTGTGGATGGTTGGAAGCAGTGCCGAGATAACTGAATGTAGTGGTGTTACGGATGTCTGACAGTTGTATGGGGGTAAGGATCCAGTGGCAGTTTGCAGGATGGTTCCCGTTGATTTTTGGCATTAATCATTATTGAGTTCCGTGGAGTCTGTAGACTTTTCTTATAAATCTGATCTGTATGAAATTTAAGGTTATTTTTGGAACACAATATTGGAGGTTAAGAGATTCACTGTCATTCTATGTAATGGTCGTGTACGTCCAAACTTTAATACAGGTTTTTAACCCTCTCCCTGCTGGTTTAGGCACAGGTAATGCTCTTTAGGGCATATCCCGTTGCCTCCAGCAAGGAGAGGGTTAAAGGTACAAAAATTAACTTGTATGCAATTTCCTTCAGGACTTAAAAAAAAAAATACGGATTAAGAAATGTTGGTTTGAAAGTTTGTGAATACAATATAAATTTCTACAGATCGATTTTTAATTATATTGATTACTGGCAGCAGTCTAAGAAAAATTCATGAACAAAAATGGTTAGAATTGTATGTATTCTTTATAAATGCTCACAGATGCATTTATATTGATTAGTGATCATCTTCTATCACAACTTTTTTCTAATACAAATATTCCTATACAATATATGAGCAGTTAAGTAATTATAGATTTCTTGGAAAACTTTTCAATTCAATTGAATTCTTTATTACCGGGTAACCTTTAATTTTACAATTAACACTCTCCATGCTGCAGGCAACCAGAGAGAAATGTCTGTGGCTAATCCAGCAGGGAGAGGGTTAATCAGCTTATAATTGACAAATAAGCTTGAATCTTAAAAAAATAATACATGTATATTATAAGCATATAGTCCAAACTTGTTAAGAACTTTTCAATCAGATATCTTTTTAACTTTATCCATGATCTCATCTGACAGTTGATACTCTAAAAACAGTAAAAGTCGCGAACTAATACCATGTGACATATGAGCCGACTTTACTGCAGCTGAAGACCATAATGTGGAGGTTAGAACCATATTTCACCTCCATCATAATGCCTAGGAGATGTCGTCCTCTGTTACTTTGAAATGTCTCCCAGTGAGAGAGGTTGGAAGCCCTCGTACTTCACGGAGAGTTATAAGGAGTACCAGCTGACAGGAAGCGATCCTAGGGGGCGGAATTCAGCTGGTACAGGGAGCTGGTGGCGGGAGGGTGGGGCAAGGATGGGAGGGGGGTATTGAGTGGCGCCAAGGAGGGGAGAGGAGTCGGAGGGTGGTGACATATGGGGTGGTTGGTGCTGAGTGAGATGGGGGTCTAGAAATGGGTTGCTCAACGCAATCGTGGAGTTCCCGGAGGGAAGGGTTGGTGGTAGAATATCAATATAGTCTTGGAGGGTTAAAGTAAATCAATAATATTTATTGGTATTATGTTTATATGAAAGGAGCCACTGACATTCTTTACCCTTGTCCTCTAGTAACCTAGACTTGCTTATCTGACCTATGGGGATATTTTCAATAGGAGTATTTGGATGAGAACAAGGTGTGACACAAGACCCTCAGGAAGTGGGGTGTGGATGGACGATCCAGAGGATGGTGGACTACTGGGTGGTTGGTGGTGACAAGGGTGTGTATGGGTTGCTCTTCATGAACATAGAAGCCTTGGGAGAGGGTGGGTCAGGTCAAGGAAGAGCTAGGGTGGTTGTGGAATCTGAGGGTAGTGGGAGGGTGGTTGTGGAATCTGAGGGTAGTGGGATGGTGGTTGTGGAATCTGAGGGTAGTGGGAGGGTGGTTGTGGAATCTGAGGGTAGTGGGAGGGTGGTTGTG
>JAUTBZ010126795.1:0-31927 GCA_032361785.1 Lepetodrilus galriftensis | reverse complement strand
TCACTTGAGTTCTCTGGCAAAGTACGCGGCGGCCTTTTTTAGTATTTCATTCTCCTCTTGTAAGCGTTTGTTTTCTTCCTTTAGGGTAACAAGCTCACTCTGGTCAACCTTTTTTGGACGACCACGCTTAGGTGGAATTTGACCACTAGGAAAGGCATCATCTTGCTTTCTAATAAGCTGGTCTTTCCACTTATAGAGTTGGTTGGGACGAATTCCTAACTCTCTTGCAAGTTCTGTAGCGGGTCGAGTCGATTCTTCGAGTTGTCGTAACGCTTCTAGCTTAAATTCACGTGTGAAGGTCTTATAGGGTTTTCTTTTGCTTACCATGTTGATACTCCTTGTGAGGATTATACTGTCCTCTATTTAAAGTATCCGTGTTAATGGGGGAAGCTCAGTGTGCTTATATAAGCAATTATAAGTTGTTAATTAGTTTGTTATCAGTCCTCTAATTTAGTGCTGAATGATTAGCTTCGATATTGTTTTGCCGAGTCACAATACAGCTTTTGAGTATCAATATGGAAGGTTTTATACAAAGCTTCGTTAATATAAGGTACCACATTAGGATGCTTAGTAAGAAAACTGATAATGCTACTTCTTGTGGAAGGAGTCTGACAATGATAAACCCTGCGAATGTGTAAGCTAGTTGTATTAGTGCAATAACTAGAACGGTTGTTTTTACTTTCCCCTTATATAGGTTTAGCAGTACATGATGGATGTGCTTTTTATCAGGCGAAAATATTGGATGACCTGTTTTTAATCTACGTGTCATAATTACTAGCGTGTCTATTATTGGTAGTGCTAAAAGATATAAAATAACATTAGGATTTACATAATTTAGGGCTTTGATACTTAATATTGAGATAACAAAGCCTAAGGTTAGTGAGCCACTATCGCCCATAAATACCTTTGCTGGATTCCAGTTAAAAACAAGGAAAGCTAATAACGCTGGTATAAAGAGGCTGGTTACGCCAATTATTAGGTGGTCATTATTTTGATAGCCGATATACCATAGACTAGTCAACATAATAAGAATTATTGTTCCTGCTAAGCCATCTAAGCCATCAATTAAATTTACTGAATTAGTAAACCCGACAATCATAAATATTGTAACGGGTATTGATAACCACATTAGAGATATAGTCTGTCCAAAGTAGGTTCCAAGGGTACTAATAATAATGCCGTCAAGGCTGGATAGAGTGGCAGCAATAGCGATTACAGCTATTTTATATCTTGCCCGTATGTTTTTTATATCATCATACAGTCCTAAAAAACAAACAAGAAAGATAGCAAATATAGAATATAGATGATTTTTGTAAATACTTAAGTCAGTAAGTAATGCAATAAGGATTACTGACGTTAAAAGGGCTATTCCACAACAGTTTGGGGTTGCTTTACTGTGAGAGCTTCTAAAGTTAGGAATGTCGACAACCCCTAACCTTGGTGCAAAATAAACGAAAGCTTTTACAAGAACTAAGCTGAATATAAACGTAAACATGAATACTAGGGTCATTGCTTATTCCTCTGTTAATTCAGATGAAAAGCCCAGATCCCCAGTAGTTTATTATATGTTTATTACTTTGAGTCTTAATTTTCTATTGGTAAACTCATATATTTTCTTTATAAACTATTACAACTGTATAACTTATATATAACTAGTTGTTATAATTAAACTATAGGATATTATTTGTTATATGCAAATAATAATAATTTAGATAAATATATAGAAATACATTATTTGTAATTAATATAAAGTAAATTGTTATTTATATGTTTCACCTTTATTTTTAGAGTTTATATAAAATATTGTATATTATAAATAAAATAAAAGTGCATTAATTATTTATAGGTTCCATAGTATGAATAATAACCAAACTTATACCCATAGCTTGAATTTTCGGCTACATAACCATTAAGGATGAAACCTTTAGTCTCTATGCCAGTATGGGATAAACGACTAATAGCATGCTCTATTTCTTGCATAGTATGGCATCCAGATTGTACAACCATGAAAACAACACCTGCATGAGCACCAATAATAATTGGATCGGTGACTGAGATTATTGGCGGGGTATCAATTAATATAAGGTCATAAGTCTTGGATAAATAATTTAGGCTTTGCTCAAAATTGTCATTCATTAATAATTCAGAGGGATTAGGCGGTGTTTGACCACGAGTGATGACATCGATACTATGTTCAC
This sequence comes from Lepetodrilus galriftensis, assembly GCA_032361785.1. Lineage (NCBI taxonomy): Eukaryota > Metazoa > Mollusca > Gastropoda > Lepetellida > Lepetodrilidae > Lepetodrilus > Lepetodrilus galriftensis. Next base: position 29,729 of record JAUTBZ010126795.1, on the reverse strand, counting down.
CTACTTGTACTGTATGAATAGCGTCATCAATGCTTGCTTTTGAGGTGATAATATCTGAAAGCCCGGGTACAAGTTCAAGGTCTAATAGTTCATGTAAATATCCTTTACGCATATCGGCATCAATTATAACTACACGTTGTTCTGCTGCAGCTATAACGGCTGCTAAATTAGATGTCACAAATGATTTTCCAATATTAGGAGTTGGTCCAGTAATCATTACAATATTATTTTTAGCTTCATGTAGGGCAAAATGTAAACTAGTGCGTAGACTACGTAAGCCTTCAATTGCGGGATCAGTACTATGAAGTGCAGCCAATAAAGTCTTTTGTTTTCTATTTTTTATTTTTATATTATTGGTTAATTTAACATTCTTTGAAAATGGTATCGTGGCATAGACGGGTATATCAGTCACCTCTTCAAGCTTTTTAGGGTTATCAATTGTTTTATTTAATCCTTTGCGCACAATGATAACGATGAATCCCAATATTGTTCCAATTAAGGCGCCGATTATGAGTACTAGTTTTTTATTAGGATTCTTATACTGTTCAACAATATCTGCCACATCGACCACATAGGCATTGCCGACAGTACTGGCTTTGGCGATCTTAAATTCTTGGATATTATTTAGTAGGTCTACATAGATGGAGTTTGAAACTTTAATGTCACGTTCAAGTTCAAACAGTTTTTGTTGTGATAAAGGTAGTTTTGATATTTTTTTTTGAGTGCGTATTTTGAGACGAGTCAGTTTTGTTTTTTGTGCAATTATTGCTTGAATAGTAGGGTGCTGATCTGTGTAACGTTGTCGCAATTCTTCTCTTTTTAATGAGTACTGTTGGAGATCAGTATCAATTTTTGAAATAACGTCAAGTATGGCCTGTGTTTCTTGAGGTAAGTTTGTTGTTTTATTTTTAGTCCGGTAATTCTTCAAGTTAGCCTCAGCTTTATCTACTTCTTCTTTGACCGGTTTTATCTGCTCTTCTAGGAATTTTAAGGCATTACTAGCTTCTTCAGAACTACGAGATTTATTTTGTTCAACATATGTTTCAGATATTTTATTTAGTATCTTTATAATACGTTTTTGGTTACCTCCGGTTAGAGATAGATTAATAATCCCCGTTGACTTGCCTTTTTCTGAGGCACTAATTCTATATCGGAGTTTTCCAATAGCTCTACGCATTGATAATTTTTTAATAATAAACTCTGTGCCTGGTAAGCCTATTAACTCTGAAACAAATACATCAAATAAATGATCTTTGGATGATGCAGGTTGTCCTATTTTACCTTCTAGTAGGACTTCGCTGGATGAGATAAGCTCGAAGGATTTATTTTCTTTAACGACTAATGTTAGTGCTTTATTCAGCCATGCTTTTGGTACATTTAATTGGTCTACTTTTATATTTTCATTTCCCCATGCATATTTGCGGACAAATGTATCAAACTCCTCCCAAACATGAGGGAGCTTGTTTGTTTGATTAGGACTTATAAAGCGCTTGTGTAATGTACTAAGTAGGTACATTTTTTTGGGGTAAGCAATTAAATCTAACTTTAATGTTTTGACAGCAATTGCTAGGTTTTTTCTTGATGTGATAAGTACTAATTCAGTACCGATTGATGTTTCATCATTATTCAACTCAGTTAACACTTCTAGTCCAGGGATTGTCGCTTTCTGGTTTTCTACTCGTAATAATGTATCTGCTTTGAATGTAGGGGGGGACCCATATGCATAGAGAAAAGCAATAAAAGAAAATAAAAGTATGAAAAAGAATATGACTCCTTTCCCTTGCTGAAAAGTATGTGCAAACTCCAAAAGATTAATATCTTTTTCGATTGAATGTGATAAATCTACATATTTATTTTCATTCATAAAATATATCAGGTTTTTTTGTTAGTCATTATTATTTTCAATATCTAAACTATTACAATTAAGTATAGTGTAGATATATTATTTTTCTTTTATTTTTTAGTAGATTCCTTATTGTATATAAAATAGTATTTTACTTGTTATTAGAGTTGTTAACTTGAAAGTTCTAGATAAAAATACTAGATATATAGTTAAACTAAATATTTTCTGTTCATGAGTTTTCTATAATTTAGGAGGAAATTACATATGAGTATTCTATTTCCTAATGAGGAATTTGTTAAAAGATTCTTAATTTTATTTTTGTCACTATTTTTTATATTTTCTTGTGGAGGGGGGAATGTAAGTGTTAATGATTTATTAATAAAAGAGGCTGCATTTAATAAGATCAAAGCATATGCAAGTAATGGCAATAATCCAGCACCATCACTACAAGATTACATTGATACGGGACTGATGGGCGTAAGTAATGAAACGCTAACAGAATTAAATAGGGTTGTAGATAATCTTGAAGAAAATGATGTTGATACCATTTCTGAGCTTGAAGCTTTAGTCGCTCAGCTGGGTTTTAACCATGCTCCTATTGCTAATGCAGGGGAGGATAAGACTTTATTGGTTAATCAAAGTGTAACGATATTAGGTAGAGGTACAGATAGTGATGGGTTTATTACTTCATATGAATGGAAAATAGGGTCAAGTACTGTTGCGACTACTGCTTCATTTATATATACACCATCGACTGAAGGTACGAATATACTTACATTGATGGTTAAAGATAATGATGGGGATACGGGAACTGATAGTATTAAAGTGACCGTAGGAGCGCCATTGAACCAGATAGATATAAAGCAGTTTTTTAATTATGGACAGTCTTTGTCAATTGGCGCTAAAGCGACGCCTCCCCTTTCTTCTACGCAACCTTATAATAATATTATGTTTAATGGTGGTTTAAGAGCAGGAAAAATTGTAGCGAATATTACTAGTTTTATACCATTAGTTGAGAATAGACGACTTGAAACACAATCTAGTGGAATAGCAAATAATATTGTTAAGCGCCTTATTGAAGAGGATAGTCTTGCTCTAGCGGATCAAGTTAGTGTTTTGTTAGGTTCAAACCCAGGGGTTGGTGCAACCAAGATTGATGGTCTTTCTAAAGGTAGTGATGCTTATGATGCGATTTTAGTACAAACGCAAGCGGCAAGAACAATTGCGCAAGGGCTTGGTAAGTCCCATCAGGTTTCATTCGTTACTTTTTTGCAAGGTGAGTCGAATTATACAAACCCTCCAATGCCAGCTATTACTTATGCAGCGGCTTTAAAAAAACTAATCAGTGATCTTAATAATGATATTTCAGTAATAACCCAGCAGACTCTTATATTTCCGCTGATTAATTATCAGCTTGCTTCACACCGGTTCAAAAGGAGAGTTGTACCAACAGTTGCTCAAGGGCATCACCTTGCCTCTAAAACAGATAGCAATATTCATCTTGCGGTGCCTATGTATATTTTTGACTATGAGGATAATTTACATACGGATAATGAGTCTAATCGTCAGATAGGTAACTATTTTGCGCGTACTTATAAGCGAGTTACTATTGATAATGCAGGTTGGACTCCCTTACAACCTAATAACGTTAGCTGGCAGGGTAATGTGATTGAAATTACATTTGACGTTCCAGTTAAACCACTAGTTCTGGATACTAGCTGGGTGAGTGCAGAAATAAACCATGGCTTTGATATTTGGAATAGTGATTATAGTGCTGTTCTTGATATTATTAGTTCGGTGTCAGTTATAGGGCAGGATAAGGTTAGAATTATCATGAGCGATGTGCCACCTATTGGTAGTTATGTAACCTATGCTTTTGGTCGTGACTCTCATAACGGCTTTTCTGGGCGTACATTAGGGCCGCGTGGAAATCTACGTGATAGTGCGGGTAATAGCGATTTATATACAGATGATTCTGGGGTGATTAGGAGAATGGATAATTATTGCGTAATTTTTGGGGAGCAAAAGGAATAGCTCGTCGGTTTTTATACTTTTATAAATGACGGTAGCCTCTGCTAAACCTTAGTGCACGAAACATAAAGACTATACTACCTAAATTTCTTTTCCATAACCTTTTGGGATCTTGATATAAGCGGTAAAGCCACTCGATTCCCAGTTTCCGCATAAATTTAGGTGAACGTTTTACTTTTTTTGAAAGGAAGTCAATTATACCACCGCCATTAATGATTAAGACATTATCATCAGGGCTTGTATGATTTCTAAGGTATACACTAAGGTTTTCTTGTTTGGGCATACCCATTGCTAAAATAACCAAATTAGGTTTTTGTTTTTTGTATTTTTCTAAATAATAATCTTGTGATTGAAAGCCATCCTCAGAAAAGACATTATCGAAGCCCATTTTCTTGATTGAAGAAACGCCTTCTTCAAGAAACTCCCCCTTTGTACCATAAATGGAAATGGTGATTTTTTTATCATATGTTTTTAGTATCTCAGGTATAAAATCAGTACCGTTAAGATTTAAACCCGAATTTATTTTTAATAATGATAAGAATAAATGTATGCCTGAACCATCTCTCAATAAAAAATTGGAAGCGAACAGACTTTTTTTGAACTCTGTATTAGTCAAAACTAAATTGGCTGCATGAGCGTTAAGAAATGAAAGTATTTGTGGTTTTTTTGAATAAATGAGTCGGTTAATTAATCTTTTTTTTTCATCTGTATTTTGGCAAATTATGAGTTTTTTAATTATTTTTTCCCATGATTTGTTTTTATCAATATTTCTCATGATATTACTCATTTATAGGTTTGTTAATGTGAGTTCTCGGTTATCACGTTCCATTTAGAATATTCGACTCTTTATTGTAAAAGCACGGTAAAACCTTTTATAACCATAGACATAAAAGGGTAATAAAGTTTTCATTAATAGCTGTGAAATTCGATTCCTTATGTTTTTATTAATAAAGTAATGTAAGGACGTAAACTTTAAATCAGAAACTACTGGGTTAGAGTTGTCACCGTTCCAACCAAGCATGTGTACGAGTGGCGCAACATTTGCTGTTATAACCCTATAGCCTTGATTATGAGCGGTAATGCATAAGTCCTCATCTTCTCCATATAAGAAGATATTTGTGTCAAAGCCGCCAAATTTGTCTATAAAGGATTTGGAAATTATCATTCCAGCGCCACATACCCAATCAACATCTTGAAATGTAGCATCGTATTCTTCGGGGTTAATTCTTGAAATATCTAACGAAGGTTTTATCTGGTTCGTTACATAACTACGGGAGTAGGGAAATAACTGAAATAATTGAACGAATAGATTGATGTGTATTAATTTCTTCACTATGTTTTGTATGCCTAACAGGCTTAATAACCATCTGTGCCAAGATGAGAAGGAATAGGTGTAGGTTTGTGGCGATCCATCCGGGTAGATTAGTGGTAAGCCACAGATTGCTATATTTTTTTGTTTGCTCATTATTTCTATTGTGGGAAAAATACTATTTGCTAATAACCATGCATCAGCGTTTAACAAAATATGGTAGTTTGCCTCCACCATGGTAAAGCCAAGGTTGTTTGCTGAACCAAAACCTATATTTTTATCAAGGAATGTAACCTGCAAGTTTGGATGCTTATTTTGAAGTGATTTAAGTGATATTTGTGTACCATCGGATGACGCGTTATCTATAATAACCACGTGCCATGAAGCAAACAACGTGCTAGTCATGTGTTTGTATATAGATTCTATGCACTTATTTATGGTGTTCGACGCATTATACGTAACCACTATAAATGCTAGAGAATTATCTTGGTGACCAACTACCATAAAATTTTTCCACTAGAGAACCACAAATTTCCCAAATTATATCTTCTTCTTTTTTTCCAAGTTTGCCACACCATGCAGAAGGGAGAGATGCAGAGTCCCTTTTGAAAGTGTGAATCTGATTTCCAGATGGGGTAATTGTATCTGCAAACATATTCTTGTTAATGAAGCCTCTGGAGCCATTTGATTGTTCTACTCCAAAAAAATGCTCCATTCGCATTAACTCTTCATATGGAGTAATGCATAGGTCTTCATGCTTTACTAGTAGAAAACCATCTTTATCAACAAGCCTCAGCAGATAGCTATAGATTGCCATCCATAGCCAGGAGAATTTTTCAATCTCCGATAAGTCATCTGTAGGAGGGAAGGGTGTTTTAATCTCTAATTCCCTGAATATCTGGGGATAGGCGAAATCCAGATAACTAAATTTCCATCCCATGCGTTTGATACTGTGCCAGATTGCCGCTGGATGACGAATTAGCGTGATGACCTTATGTTGCTCTTCTATCATTTGTTTTGTTAATAATGCAGTGAAAGGATCCTTTAAGACTGGCATTGGTTTCTGACCAGATAATGTCTTTAGGCGTAATTTCATATAATCGACTGAAGTTCGCCCACCAGATACTCTTCGTGCAAGCGCTTTTGGTAAGCTATCAAGTGCTGAATGACGTCTATATCCTGCTTTTCCATTGAGAAAGGTGCAGAGTAGTTCAAGGTAGTAGATTCCCTGTTCCCTAGATAGGGAGCAAGGGTACACGTGTTCCACGCTTTTAAGCCCGTATTCTTTGTTCAATGGCTCGTGTATTACATGTAATGCTGGGTTTTTCGATAGGATCTGCCCCACTAGAGTAGTTCCGGATCGATGCATTCCTGTTACTACATAAAATGATTTGTGAAACGTCTTATTTTTCAATTTAACCAACCACTGGATCTACCTACAAGACTTTCCACCTCTTTAATGTCATTTTTATATTCTTTTAATAGGTTGTTTCGTAATTCATTAGACATTTTTGGTTTGGGTCCGGTATTCATATTCTTTAGTTTGTTTCTAAGAGTTCGGCCCAGCCCTTTGGGTATTATTCTGCGTAACAGGTAAGTGAAGGCGTTAGGTGCTATAAGTTTCGCTATTAATAATGATTTTGGAGTGCCAGAGCGATTAACACCTTTAACAAATTGAAAACTGTAATCAGGGTCTATATTTATAAATATGCATATTTCCTTTAATATAAAGTTAGGTTTTTTTAGTAGTTCTTCTTGAAAACACACATACACATTCTCTTTGCCATGAGTCTGCATAAAGTACTGAATTGCTTCAGAGTAAAAACCACTTTTTTTATAGAGCCACATATCACCATAGCCTTGTTTTTCTCGATTTTTTTCTTGGGCAAGTGCTTTATTAAAACTCAAAGGCTCCCTTCCTGCGCTTGATAAGTGTATATATTGAGAGAATGCTTTATCCGCAGGATTTCTAAGTATAAATACTACTTTAACAGCCGGTCCTAGATAATGTTTTATTTCATGAGCAGATTTGTGGTAAAAAAGGTAGGAAGGGGAAATATCTACTGCTACTTTTTCTTTGTGACAATGTTTAAAAAAGGAAAGGTAGTCTTCGAAAGTCTTAGGAATCTCTGCTAGGACAAAACCATCTCCTGGCCCCGACTTATATTGATTTAACCATTTATGTGAGAAAAAATGCAGCTCTTTTTTCTCTGATATGCATATTTCAGGGTGTTGTCGAAGATAAAAATAAAGCGCAGTAGTCCCACTTTTTGATGCTCCACCAATAATCACTTTGGGATATATATTATTCATTTCCTTGTCCAGTGGATGAGAGCCAATTTTTTTTCCAATATTTTATGAGTATTTTCAAACGTTCTGTATTTTGGTTATATTCAATATTTTTTCCATTAATGTTTTTTACTTCAGGACTACGAAAGGGTACTGAGTATGAAAAATAAGACCATGACCATTGATTGTCTTCAAAAAAGTCTAATACATCAGTCATCCAGGCATAAGCGCCTTTACCTTCAGTGTGGTACGGTAAGCCGAAGCCATTTATGAAAACACTCACACTATTCTTTTTCGCAAATATTTTAACTGGAGTTAAGGCTTTAATTATCTCTAATTTGTTTAAAGTACTAGAATATGAACCTATAGGGCGCCACTTTTTACCTCCATTTGCAAAGGCACTTGGTAAATAAAAATTAAATGAATAAATGGCATGATTAATATCAACAGGCTTCATCCACCTGTAATTTAAAGGGTTGCCCCATAAGCCAACGCCAGAAACTATCACGAATTTATCAGGAGCATTTTTATTAATAATTGTTCCAATTCTTTTGATTAGTGAAAAATAATCTTTCGGGGTGTTTTTCCATTTGTTTGGAAAAATCCAGTTTCCCTTTCTCATTTTCAGTTTTTCAATAGCATTTAAATTTAATATAGCTACTTGGGGTTCATCAATAGGTGAAAAACCTATCACATGCTTATTATTTGCGTAGCGCTTTGAAATATAGAACCATAATGACTCAAGTTTTCTCCAGTAATTATAATCCTTCCATATTGATGATTTTGAACCAGGAAATGTTGCTGTAGATAACACAACTTTCAGATTATTTTCGGATGCTAATCGAATGACACTGTCTAATTTTTTGAAGCTATGTTCATTTATGACTTTTATATCTGATTGATAAATATGATCGTAACTTTTATTTTCTGGATCTGCGTGAATTACAAGTCTTACTGTATTAGCTCCCCACTTTGAGATTTTTAGAAAATCCTTATTTGATGGAGAAGAATGAAAGCTAATATTTATACCCCTATAGCTAGTCAGAGTGTCTGCGTTGCAGTTTTCTGATGCTAAAAAATAAACCAAAATTAGTAGAAGAAAGGAAATAGCCGAACGTGTTTGTTTCAATAGAATAAATATATTTATTTGCAAAGTATTCATGATGATCAATGATTAGTTGTTTTTTAATTCCAATAGACAGCCAATGCTAAGAGCAATTAGTAACCCTGACAAAAAACCTCTATATTCAATTGATGCTGCAACAGGTAATGCCACTAATAATAGTACCCATGTGGATGTTATTAATTTTGCATGCTTATGGTGATATATGTTTCTAATGAGATTCCCCTGTAACAAAAGGTAAGTTATATAGAATGGTATTGCTAAGAGACCAAATTTATAAAGAGAGCCAAAAACACCTACATCCGCTAAATAAAAGTTTGAATGATAAATTTTTGGGAAGCCTCCTTGCCATAATGGTGAAAGTGCGCCAGATCCAAACCATGCACCATTGAGAAATTCTTGTTCAATGGTCTTTATTGTCAATGATCTTGCACTTTCACTAATATAATCGTCGGAAAAAATTTGGGTGGCTAAAGTTATATATTTATCCAGAAAAACAGTAGCAGGTTGAATATAAGTATAGGTGAATATTGCAAGTAAAATGGGGAGTGTTGACCAGAGAATAAACCGTAAGGGTCCACGAAGAATAAATAACCCGATAAGTAAAGCAATTAGGATTTGCCGTGTTTGGACAATCACTATAAGGACACCCAGAAACAATATTAATAAGAAAAAATTAGATATTAATTCTGAAAGAGAGATTCTACTCGCTACTATTAACACAGAGAATGCAATATAAAACTGACCTATGCCATATCGCTCTTCCCTTAACAAGAGTGGACTGACTTCTTTTACTTTAATGGGTGGAACCAAACCGATATAAACCATTATAGACAGAAAAGAGCAAATAATGGCCGATATCACTATCCAACTTAATAATTGCTGAACGGTAATAGAACTGTGCCTTAAAGCCCAAATAACTGGGAAATAAATTAAAAAAGCTAGAATTCTTCGCTCCTCAAATAAACCATAGAGTATAGGTTGCCCAAAATGGAGGTTTGAAGATAATGCTGAATATATAAGCCCGGATATAACGAGCCCCAAAACCAAAGCATCTGTCATGAATACTCTGGACTCAGTTGTAAGTCGCTGGAAAATATAAAGTATTGAAAATATTAAGAGGACTACGTAGAGTATTTCTTGAACCCCTTTTATTCCAAATGGATTTCCTCCCGTACCAGAAAGTATTTGAGAGTTGAAGAGAATAAGAATAAATACAAATAGCTGAATATTAGTTTTAGGAAGGTATTCAAAATCACTGATATGATAAGGAATTGAAGGTGATATCAGACTTTTATACTTTTTCATGTCTCATTTTTCACCTTATTAGTCCATGGTGTAGAGCAACCCATGGTTTTTTCTAACTTTTTTATATCAGGTAGGTAATGGTTTTTTAGCTGGTTTACCACAGTTTGGTCATAATTAGTTAAACTATCAGACGACTTAATTGTATTTAGTTGGTTAACGGCATACATAACCTTGCTTCTTAAGTGAGGTGAAAGAGATCGCCATATTCTTCTTATTAATTTAAATTGCTTAAATTTGTTTATAAAAGGTAGTCTTTCCTTAGTACCCCCTTCATTGAATCTTTTTCCTAGTGAGTGAAATTCATGTTCTGGTAGCTCCAGAAAAGTAAGAATTTTTTTAATGGTTATTTTAGGAGACTTTTCTAGCTCATCTGTAAAAAGTATTAAAATCTTATTTTTAGCAAAAAACTTAAGATAGTTATTTATAAGGCGACCATATTCCCCCCAAACAACGTATGTTTTATCCTCGTTGATGTAGCCAGTGGGAAGTTTCCTCGCAATATCCAATGAGTCATGTCCAAGCATTTCAGAAATGGCATGCTCAAAAGAACGTTGTTCAAAGCCGCGCCTTACTGACATACGATAATGGGAAAGTGCCCGCTCAGCAGGATTTCTTAAAATGGCTACTAATTTCACTTCCGGAACTGTGTTTGAAATTCTTTTTGGTACTTTTGGGTCACTTAAATAATGTGGTGTGGCTGTTCCCCAAAGTTGATTTGAAGATGCATCTAAAAAAAAAGTATCAGTGTAAGAAGAAAGTCCCTTTGAATATTCGATGTCTTTTGTAAAAAAGGGAGCCTCTTTACCTGGAGGCATAAATATTTTTGGATGCTCTGATAATAGTTTAAAGAGAGTAGTAGTACCTGACTTTTGAGCCCCGATAATCAAAAAATCAAGCTTACTTAACATTAAAGATTCCTCTTTATTCGTCTTTACTTCTTCTAGTACCAATAACTTTTGCAGGGACACCTCCAACTATTGTGTATGCTTCAATATTTTGGTTTACTACTGATCCAGCAGCTACGATAGCTCCTTTTCCTATATGCACTCCTTTTAAGATTGTTGCTCCATGTGCTATCCAAACATCATCTTCTATAATGACTTTTTCTGAAGTAACTCCTTGCAAGTTCATAGGGGTGTTCATGTCTTCAAAGTTGTGATCGGTATCACGAATTGTCACTGCTTGGGCAATCATAACATCACTTCCAATATCTACTCTTTTATTACTACCAAATACGCAATACTCACCACAGAAGGTTCTTTTTCCCATTCGAAAAGTGCTACTCCCTTGTATAATAGTACCCTGTCCAATTGAATTATCACCCTCAAGAATAATTTTAAGATAACTTTTTTCTACTTTCTGTATGCCCCAAAAAGGCTTTATTTTTATGCCACGAGAAAACCGACATTTTTCTCCACATTCCAGAAATATTGAATATCGTATCCGTACCCATAATGTAGAAGTTCTTATACTCAACCAATCCATACTCCGGTAGATTTTTTCTGTAAAGTTCACAATAACTCCCATTTAAGAAACAAAAAAAGTAGATATGCCTAGCATCTTTTTAACATACAAATAAGAAATGAAATTGAATAAAATTCCTGATAATGCGGTGGCTATAGCTGCTCCTAAACTTCCATAAATAGGTATCAGAATAGCAAGTAATATTAATAAAGTAATTGCAGAGATAAGGATACTATTTTTTTGCATTGCTTCATTTTCTGTCATAACTAACAAATAGCCAACAGGACCAAAAATAACATTAATAAATTGCCCAATACTGAGAATGATTAGAAGTATGCTTGCTTGTTGGAATTCTTGACCAAAAAGACTCATGATATTTTCTGGAAAAAAAATCATTGGTAGAACTATTGGTAATGCTACTAATGACGTTAGCCATGTTGCCCTCCTAGCTATTTTGCCAAGTGTTTCTATATCATTTTGTCTATATAAAGCTGCAAATTTTGGAGCTACTACACTATTTACCGCTAGTAAGATAAAGCTTACTAACATGCTTGTTCTTGCGGCAGTTGAATATAACCCCACATCTTTGGTTGTGCTCCAATACCCGAGTAGAAGCATGGGTAGCCATGGAAGTACCGCTTTATGTAATAAAGCAACTCCATAATTTGGCATGCAACTTTTTATTAATTCATTCCAACTGAATGAGCTTTGCACTGAATTAATTTCAGTTGAATTTCTTAACCAAAACCATCCGCCGATAATTGCAGTAAATAGTGTGGCAATTAGATAGCTAATCCCTCCACTTACAGTTCCCATTTTTGAAGCGAGAATAATAAGAACTATCAAATTTATAAAAGGTAGGAAAATAGATTGTAATGAAAGTGATAAAGGGATTTTTTTAAGCCCTTTTAGCATCTCAGCGTACAATGACAGTAATGAAAGTGGCATTATGGATAGAGCCATCCAGCGAAGTGGCTGTAGCAACTCAGGGGTGTTAAATAGGCTAATGGAAATAGTGGGAGCTAAAAGCTCTATAATAATGGTGACTAAAAATGAAAGAGGCAACACGATGTACATTGCTTTTAAATAGACTCCTTTCACTTCTCCCCAATTATTCTCAGAGGCTCCTGCAGCGACATGCCTTAATAAAGTGTTATCTAGACCAACTCTGGCTACAACAGCTCCAATCGTGGTAATACTTAAAGCAAGGAAGTACACGCCCGCACCATTTGCACCAAGAAGTTGAGCTAAGAAAATATTGAAAATAAAGGCAAGTAAGGCTCCAAGCACTTTGATGATTAATGCGAAGAATGTTCCTCGAATTACCTCTTGTAGATGACCGTCTAGTTGAGCTAAGCGTGATTTAATCATAAAACCTTTTGACCTTTTTTAACTACTCATATGTTTGTGCCAACTATGTATTATATTAGAATATTATTATTTTTTTAATTATAGGGAAGGGGAGAATATAAAGATTAGTTTAGTTTATTTTTCTGGTTTTTACAGTTTGATATTATACCTTCCTCAGTTAATACAAATAAAATATCGCATAATTTTAAATATTAAAATAAGGATTTTATAGATGTAAAATACATGAAAGTTTGAATTGTAGAGTATCTCATTTCTTAGTTTATTGGATTTAGATAGTATCTACAAAAAGGGTGAAAATAGGGGATGTGTGCTCTGTAGATAATCCTAATAATAGAGCAGGTGAGAGATATATCCTACTCTTGGTTCATTGCTTCGTTAGTATTAAGTATATTATTTTGTTCTATTTAAATAGAAAATGGCAAATAGTAGGGGTGTGTGCTTTTACTAATCTATGGGTCTTATTCTCAACAATTAAGAGGTTTTGAGTAGTGGCTTATATGTTTTTTATTATTGTTTATTGTTCTTCTATTATAAAAACATACTACTTAATTAAAAATAAAAAAACATTTTTAATTTTTATTTCTTCTAAAAAAGCCTGATATATATTTAATTTTTAATTAAAAAATTAGGTTTTTTTATACTCTTGACACATTTTTCTCTGTTTTATTGATTGAGACTTTTTGTAATTGTTAAAAACTCAAATGAGTTTACTTCTTGAGTAACATTCTAATTGGCTTACATTTTTATATTGTAACGTGATCTTTGTTTGTTTTGTATCTATAGGTTTATTCGTTTGATTTTAAAGGCGGCAAAGGTTTGGGAAATAAATCCCATAAATATAAAGAAAAGTTACGATAGTTTAATTCTATGTGCGAATAAATAAATTGTTATTTGCGTTTTTGAAATTCTAGAACTAGAAATTATACATACAGCGAAGATCAGCACATACAAATATAAAATGCAACATTTTAAATGCTAAGTATAGATATAAATCATGTCTTCTAGGAGCTACTACATAAAATGTTGATACTAGTTAGCTATATGAATAAGTCCAATAATCATTTTAACTGATTCTATAGCAATAAGAAAATACCCTGGGGGAGGGCTTGAAAAATGGATTAAACATTACGGAAGGAGCGCGGCATGAAATCGCAGTCTAATCTTACATGCGGAGATAGAATCTTCGGTGAAGAAAAAAAATCTTTCTTATCATTAGTAAGTATTTTTGTAATCTTACTACTTTTCACTACAGCAAAAGCTGCCCCTGTATCGATTACTGTTACTGCCTCAGATGGCACTGCTGTGCCAAACTTCCGATGGTTGGTTGAGGAAGATCGAACCTTTAATGTCGTCCCAGGAGTTACCTGTTACAACGGAAACTATGCAGACTGTCAGGCATTAAACTTTCATAAAAGTTATATGCCAGTAATTGCAGAAGGTCATTCTGGTACCTCCATGCCAGATATTGATCCTAGCAAACGGTATTATATTTCGGTTCTCCCTGATGCAACTTACACTATTGGCGGTATCAATGTTGCTGTTGGTGCAACAAGCGCATCTATCATTGTAGGGCCTGCTGATGTTCCTACTGCTCAAATTAGAGTTTTTGTATTCAATGATAATGGCCCCATCAATGGAGTTCCAGATGGTGTAACAGAAACAGGACTTGCAGGAATTAAAATAACGGTTGAAGATGCAGGCGGTCGTTATGGTATATCTGGGCAGCATATTACAAATGACGTATATGGAAACCCATTTGGAACAACCTATAGTTCTCAAGGTGTTGTTGATGTCATGGGAGATGGTACCGTAGCCACAGATGTAAATGGGTTTGCTACTATTAAAAATCTTGCTCCAGGTAAGTATGGTATTCAAGCAGTTCCTATCACCGGATCAGGCTTAGTTCAGACCTCTACAATTGAAGGTACCAAAATAGTTGACGCTTGGGTTAAGCCCAATGAGCCACCTTATTTCTTAGAATTTGGTCCTGCACGTCCACCTGGCCCCCATGTTTTTATTGGATTTACACAGCAATTTAATAATCTTCCTGCAGCTGGTGGTGCAACCATTACAGGAACGATTACTAACCTTCATAATTCTCGCCCTCCAGAGTTTACCTTTCATTCTGGTACGCCTGTTTCAGGTTGTTGGGTTGGTTTAAATCAAGCGGTTGGTGGTGTTGCATCAGGGAATGCTTTATTTGCTGAAGCATGTGATGCAAATAGTGACTTTTCTATTCCAAACGTGCCCGAAGGGACATATCAACTAGTTATATGGGATGAATCTTTAGGCAAGGTTATTGCTTATAAAGCTATTACTGTTTTGGCAACAGACAGTACGATTGCCTTAGGTAATGTTCCAGTGTTCTCTTGGTTTGCCCGTCTTGAACAAAAAGTTTTTAATGATATTAATGAAAATGGTATCTGGGATACAGGAGAAGTTGCAATGCCTGAACAGGGTACAGCAATCCGCTGGCGTGATGGTACTGTCTATCAATCGTTCCCAACAGATTTAGGTGGAGAAGCACCTTATGATACTGTTTTCCCTTTTTTCCACTGGTTAGTAGCAGAGGTTGCATTTGATCGTTTTAAAGCGACGGGTGTAACGGTTCGTGTTGATGCGGGTGGAGCAGTAGGGGCTGGAGAGGCTCTTAATCCACAACCACAACCAGAAAATGGTGGAGCTGATTTCAGAGTAGAGATAGGCCCTGTTCTTACGCAGGCATTTCAAGTCTTTGCGGGACAAACCAATGTAATTGAATGGGGTAAAACGCCCTATGCATTTGGTGAGAATGGAGGAATTTCTGGAATAATCTATTATGCCACTACGCGTGCGGAAGATGATCCTCGTTACGCAGGTGCTGAAGTTTGGGAGCCAGGAATCCCGCGTATTCAGGTAGCTTTATATCAAGATAATAATGATGGTGCTGGTGGCTCGCCTGATGGTGTTATTGATGACATCAATGGAGAGGCGGGAGTACAAATTGCAGATGTTGATAATGCGCCTTTTGGTAATTTCCCTGGTGCAGAAGACTTTGACTATAACAACAATGGTACAAACGATGCTGGAGATGCCGTTCAGGTCGGTACCACTGACAGTTGGGATGATAGCTTACCTGAAAATTGTGTAGGGGATGTATTCCTAGCAGATGGTGTATTTCCTACGGATTGTTTTGATGGATTACGTAATTTTAATCAAGTACGCCCTGGTGTGTTTGATGGTGGTTATGCTTTTGATTCTTACTTCCCAGGCGGTGTAAATTCAGGTAGTGCTGAAGTCAGCGGGCTACCATCAGGTACTTATATCGTTGCGAGTGGTGAGCATAAGGCTTATAAAACTTTGAAAGAAGAAGACCGGAACGTTGATTTTGGTGATAATTTTATACTTCCTGATTTACTACCTCCTGTTTGTGTAGGGGATGATCATTTAGTTCCTACTGTTTATTCCTTTTTTGACAGTGGAGAACCTCCTTTTTATGCAAATCAAACACGAAAATTATGTGACCGTAAGCAAATACTATTATCAGGTGGGAAAAATGCGGCTGTTGACTTCTTTATGTTTACTGATGTTCCTAGATCAGCCCATCTAACTGGAATCATCTTAAATGATTTGGCAAATGAGTTTGATCCAACGGCGCCAGCTTTTGGAGAGAAGTTTGCTCCACCTAACTTACCAGTATCTTTTCGCACATGGAAAGGTGATGAAGTTAGCCGTACTTATAGTGATAGATGGGGTATGTACAACGCTCTAGTACCTTCAACTTATACAAATAATTTACCGAGTTCCAGTGGTATTTCCCCCAATATGTTGACATCCTGTATGAATGATCCTGGTCCTATAGACGTTAATGGGGTAATGGTAACGGATCCAGCATTTAAACGAGAATACACGCAGTTTTGTTATACATGGCAATATATGCCAGGTGCAACAACCTATCTTGATACTCCAATACTACCCAATTCGGCGTTTACCAGTATTGGGCAATTTCCACTAGATTGTGAATACCCAGATGGGACACCTGTTATTTGGTCGACCACAGGTTCCGTGACGGGGCCGTATGTAGCGACAGCAGGAGACACGCTTTCGATTGTTTCTTCTGGAGATGTCGTTGTAAATAACCCAGATTTTAATGGTACAAATCAAAGCACAATTACACGTGATTTTGGTTTTGGAGCTACCCAAGGAACGGTGACTATTGATGGAAACCCTGCCAACGTAACTTTCTGGAATAATGACTTAATTGAAGTTGATATTGCTACAAGTGGCCAACTTGAAATTAGACGAGCGAATGGCCAGTTAACACAAGCAGGGATTCACGTAACTGTTGCTACCATTGGTGAGAATGTAGTTGGTGTAACCCCTGGAGGCTCAATTCAGACAGCTATAGATTCAGCACCAGTGGGTAGCATAGTAATTGTGCCACCAGGTACTTTCAACGAAGCGATTGTTATGTGGAAACCCATTCGTTTACAAGGTAGTGGGGCATCTACGATGATAAATGCTTCGAGTAGTGCAGGTACTAATGTTATTCAGGATTGGAGGGCAAATATTGAAGCATTGATTACTGCAGGTAGTATTGACTTACTTCCACCTCAAGGTGTGGTGTTTACAGATACCACACTATTAACTGAACAAGCTGCAGGAATAATTGTATTAGCTAAAGATGATCTGGTAACAGGTTTTGCTGGTAAAGAAACTCGCATTGACGGAATTAGTATAATTGGCTCTAGTATTGGTGGTGGAATTATTGTCAATGGTTTTGCTCATGATCTTGAGATTAGTAATAACAGACTGCTTAATAATTCGGGGGTTTATGGCGGGGGTATTCGCGTCGGTCATTCAATTTATTCAGAAGATAATATTAATCAGAATCTTAATATCCATAACAATTATATTGCGCAAAATAGTAGTTTCGTTGGAGCAGGTGCAGGTATTAGCCTTTATTGGGGTAGTGATGGATATAAAGTAGCTAATAATTATGTTTGTGGAAACTTTAGCACAGGGGATGGAGCAGGTATTGCTCACCAAGGAAAGAGCTTAGGAAATAACCAGATTGCTGGAAATAATATCCTCTTTAATCAATCATTTAATCAAGGTGTCAACGTTGCTGGTGGTGGTATCTTCATTGGAGGTTCGCTTCAACAAGGTGGCGGTTTAACCCAAGGTTCGGGTCCAGTGACCATTATGAATAACCACATTCAGGGAAATAATGCGGGTGCTGGTAATGGCGGCGGTATCAGTCTTGCACTTATTGATGGTGTAGATGCTTTAACTGCTCCAAACCCCATTGTTATTTCAGGCAATACCATTGTTAATAACGTAACGGGTTTAGCAGGTGGGGGTATATCTATACAAGATGCTGTAAACGTAGATATATCCAATAATACTATTGCACATAATGATAGTACCGCGACATCTGGCGAAGCATTTTGTGATATTGCAACAGGCTTAGTTTGTAACGCAAATCAATCAACCCCAAGAGCTGCTGGGGTAGCTTCATTTGGACATAGTGCTGCACTAGTTGGAGTGGTTGGCGTTGGTTTTTCAAACCCAGTTATGAATAATAATATTATTTGGGAAAACCGTTCGTTCTACTTTGATATATCAAATCCAACAACCTTTGGTTTAGTTCCAGATACCTCTGGTGGAGATCCTGCTGTATTTGATGATTTGGCAGTATACCCAGAGACAGCAGGCAGTTTGAATCCATTGAATGGTGTTTTAACGAATAGGTTTGAGGATACGCCATCTGGATATGATGTGAGCAATACAAGCGCAGATCCAAACTTTGTACTTGATTACTTTAATGGTACGGATGGTACAGGGATTCAGCAAGGAGAGTTCACCACGATTTCAAGTATCTCAGTACAACCTGCATTTGATGAAGGTGGTAACTTTATAGAAGTTCGTTATGGGCCTTTAAGTCCAGTCGGAGATTACAACACGGTACAATTTCCAGTTGCTCCTACTTTAGACTCTCCTTTAGGAAGTATTGGAGCAAATAATACGCCTACTTTCAAATGGCAACCACAAATAGGAGCTACTTTTTACAAGTTATGGGTTAAGGATACTTTAGGAGTTGTGAGTCAGATTTGGTATACCCCAACGACAGCAAATTGTGCGGGTTCTGAATTACTTTGTTCTATTTCAACGCCTACAGCACTTGATAATGGTAATTATATCTGGAAAGTCAGAGTTAGAAATAACCTAGGCTTAGGGCCTTGGAGTTCGGTAGTAGGGTTTTCTGTAGGAGCAGCACCTGAAGCACCTAGTTTAGATTCTCCAACGGGAAGTATAGGCGCAAATAATATGCCTACCTTCCAATGGTTGCCACAGGCCGGTGTGACTAACTACAAACTGTGGATTAAAGATCCTCTAGGTGTAGTGAGTCAGATTTGGTATACCCCTACGGTTGCTAATTGTGCTGGCACTGAAGCATTTTGTACAGTTGCAACAACGGCTCCACTTAACGATGGTAATTATAGTTGGAAAGTTCGCTCTAGAAATACCATCGGCTTAGGGCCTTGGAGTTCAATATTAGGCTTCTCTATTGGAGGTCTCCCATCCGCTCCAACTCTCGACTCACCAATTGGGAATATAGGAGCTAATAATACACCGACCTTCCAATGGCTACCACAATCAGGGGCGACTAATTACAAGCTCTGGATTAAAGATCCTTTAGGTGCTGTAAGTCAAATTTGGTATACCCCTACAGCGGCTAATTGCGCGGGAGCTGAAGCATTCTGTACGGTTGCAACAACGACACCACTTGCTAATGGCAACTATCGCTGGAAAGTCCGAACTAGAAACAGTCTGGGGCTAGGACCTTGGAGTGGTCTAATACTTTTCAATGTGAACGCACCATAGAAGGAACCATAGGAAGTTTCACTGATTAAAATATTGGAGCTGCTTTCTGCCTAAATGTAGATAAGCCTGAAATGAGGATAAGAAAGATGAACGGAAGAAATAGGTTATTAAAACAGAGCATTATGGCCTCCATCCTGTTTAGTGCTATCTCAGGAGCACATGCCGCACCCTTTGTTCAGTGTCGAGGTGATACTGGCAATATAGCCAATAACCCTAATGCTATCGCAGGTGATGCTATTGTCGATGAAGTTGGAACCTCGTACGATAATGTGAAGTGTATGCACTTAGCAGCAGGAGATGGTTTTATCAAAATGGCTGATGGTCGATTGCAGTATATGTTTGGCTTTAGTGATATGACAGGTATTCCACAAAATGATGCTATAGAGGCTGGTATCTTAAGAGCGGCTTATCCCGCCCCAACGATTGTATTGAATCAAGGAGATGAATTTTATCTTACCCTGACCAATGTAGGCATGATTATGCGACCTGATTTGGCCGACCCGCATACCGTTCATTTCCATGGCTTCCCCAATGCCAGCGCTATTTTCGATGGAGTTCCTGATGCCTCAGTCTCAGTTCAGATGGGTGCGAGTTTAAGTTATTACTATAACCTTGTTGAACCAGGTACCTATATGTACCACTGTCATGTAGAAGCAACTGAACACATGCAGATGGGGATGTTAGGAAATCTTTACGTAAAACCTGCTCAAAATAAGCTTGATGATTTAACTGATCTAAATGGTTTTACGCATAATACGGGTATGGAATATGCCTATAACGATGGTGATGGTTCGACCTTTTATGATGTGGAGTATCCAATTCAAATCGGCTCTTTTGATCCTGAATTTCATGATGCGAGTATGAATGTTCAACCTCTTCCTTTTGCTGAGATGAAGGATACTTACCCAATGTTGAATGGTAGAGGTTATCCAGATACAAAAAACCCAGGAGAAATTACTGCTCCTCCAGAAAGTGCTCTACCTCATGCAACTATTCCAGGCCCTCAGGTTGTTAGCTCGTTAATAACAGCTACCCAAGGGCAAAAAGTTCTATTACGACTTTCGAATTTGAATATAACCAACACTTACACATTGGTCACTAATGGCTTAAAGATGAAAGTGGTGGGTGTTGGGGCTCGTTTACATCGAGGTCCTGATGGAAAAGATCTTTATTACGAAACAAATTCTTTAACGTTGGGTGGAGGAGAAGCAGCTGATGTCATTATTGATACAACTGGTGTACCACTAGGAAAGTATTTCCTTTATACCGCCAATCTTAACTACTTAAATAATAACGAAGATGATTTTGGTGGAATGATGACTGAAATTCACATTAATTAATTGCCACATTCTTTGGAGAAGGCTCATGTTTAAGATCATTAAAACTAACGAACCATTTCTTGGAAAGCTGATGTTTATGGTGCTGGTATTGGTATTGGTACTTTCAGTTTCAGCTTATGCAGCACCAACAGGCGCAGTGGTTAATGGTGTTACAGGAACAACATTTAATCTAAAAACCAAGCCAGCTTATATTACTACGCCTGATGGAGATAGTTTATTAGTCTGGGGTTATGCATTAAATGATGGTCCTATGCAATATCCAGGGCCTACTTTGATCTTGAACCAAGGTGATATTATAAATATCACGTTAGAAAATACCTTATCAGTTCCAGTATCAATGGTATTTCCAGGACAAAAAAACGTATCTGCTGCAGGTGGGAATTCTGGATTACTTACAAGGGAAGCTGCTCCAACAAATGGCACTGTACAATACAATTTTATAGCAAGTAATCCTGGTACTTATATGTATCAAAGTGGTACTAATCCGGAATTACAAACAGAAATGGGGCTTTTTGGTGCCATTATCGTCAGGCCTTCAACAGATAACCAAGCTTATAACCATGTTGACACCCGATATGATCATGAATATTTATTTATACTTTCTGAGATGGATCCGTCAATTCATCATAAAGTAGAAACAGGACAGCTTATAGATAATAACAACTATAAACCCGTGTTGTGGTTTATTAATGGTCGGAATGCTCCCGATACAATGGCTGATGCTGGTGTTCCTTGGTTACACAATCAACCTTATAACAGCCTACCTAGAGTACACCCTGGAGATAAATCCCTACTTCGTTTTGTCGCAGTAAGTAGAAATTCACACCCATTCCATACACATGGTAACCATTTTAGATTATTAGCACGAGATGGAAATCTATTAGAGAGTACAGCGGGTGCTGGTCCTGATTTATCACATGAAAACTTTACTCTGCATGCTGTCCCAGGAGCCACGTACGATGCTATTTGGGATTGGACGGGTAGGGAGCTTGGTTGGGATATTTATGGGCATACATATACTGGTCCAGCGATAGATGATCCAAATCCATGTACGCCTGATGCAGATGGTTTCAATATAAACCTTGGCGATACTTATCGAGAGTATTGTGCGAATCATAATGAAGAAATACCTATTATAGGAAATGAATTACAAGACCTTGCTTTCGGTGGTTTTTATAGTGGTAGCCCTTATTTGGGTGCAGCAGGCAGTCTTCCACCTGGTGAAGGTGGTTTAAATCTTAACGGTGGATTGTTCTTTATGTGGCATTCACATAATGAGCGAGAAATTGTAAATAACGATATTTTCCCTGGGGGCATGATGACAATGATGATTGTAGAGCCTCCTAGTGTACCCATACCATAGCTACCAAACAAATAGGTGAGAATAGATATAAATATAGAACGTGATCTTTTTTGGAAGGAATAGTCTTATGAATACCAAATTACTCATACAAGGATTTGTGCTATCTACAATGATGGTTAGTGCTCATCTTGTCAGTGCAGCAAGTTTTGACCTTTGCACAGGTGTTACAAATAAAACAATGCCAGATGCTACAACTGTAGTGATGTGGGGTTATGGTTTAGAAGACAATACTGCTGGTTGCGACTCGGTGAGTGTTCCTGGACCTCAATTAGTTGTTCCAGATGGTGATACTGTATTAACCATTAACTTGAGAAATACACTTGCTGAAACAACTTCAATAATGATCCCTGGATTGAGTAGTCCGAATCCTCCATCACCCGCCTTTATTACAGATGGGCAAGGAAGGCTAAGACATACGTCAATGACTGAAGAAGCCGCGGCAAATGGGGGCACAAAAATTTATGAATTCACCGCATCACCTGGTACCTATCTTTATCAAAGTGGTAGCCATCCAGCTGTTCAAGTACAGATGGGTTTATATGGAGGGGTAAGCAATGATACGTTAACAGGAGAAGCTTACCCCAGTGTTACGTATGATAACGAAGTAATGTTGTTGTACAGTGAAATTGATCCAGGGTTACATGCAGCAGTAGCGGGTGGTACTTATGGTACTGCACCTTATAAGACAACAATAAACTATGTTCCCAAGTATTTTCTAGTAAACGGTTCTCCTTTTGTAGGTGGCGCTACAGCTGATATAAATGGAGGAGTGGTAGGTGAAACTACATTAATCCGTTTCATTAATGCGGGTCTTGAAACTCATGTTCCTTTACTACATGGAGGTTCGATGGATTTGATAGCTGAGTATGGTAGTAAGTACCCATATTCACGTAAGCAATATTCGTTTGAATTAGCTGCTGGTCAATCTCGTGATGCATTATTTACACCTGATGCAACAGGCAGATATGCGATATATGATCGACGCCTACGTTTAACCAATAATACAACGCCAGAAGGTGGCTTAATGAGCTTTCTGGCAGTAACAGGTGGCTCAGGGCTACCTACTGCAGTAGCTTTAGAATCACCATCTGGAGACTTGGCAGCAAATAATATGCCTACCTATAAATGGTTTCCTCAAGTTGGTGCAACAAACTATAAACTATGGGTTAAAGATCCAAATGGTGTTGTAACACAAGTTTGGCATACACCAACGGCAGCTGGTTGTGTTGGAGCTGTAACAATTTGTTCTGTTTCAGCAACTACAGCTCTCGCTAATGGTAATTATAGCTGGAAGGTTAGAGCCAGAAATACGACTGGCTTAGGACCTTGGAGTACAATCTTTAACTTTGCAATAGGTGTTCCTCCGATAGCACCAACTCTAGATTCTCCGTTTGGTAGTTTAGGCGCCAATAATATACCGACTTACCGATGGTTTAGACAGGACAATGCAACTAACTATAAGCTTTGGGTTAAGAATCCATTGGGTGTTGTAAGTCAGCTTTGGTATACCTCAGCTGAGGCTAACTGTTCTGGTACGCAAGCATTGTGCACTATTACAGAATCTGCTCCTCTAGGAAATGGTAGTTATATCTGGAAAGTTAGAACTGCAAATACAGCTGGAATGAGTCCTTGGAGTTCAACGTTAAGCTTTACCATAGGTCTTCCTCCTGTAGCACCGATACTCAATTCTCCATCTGATAATTTAGGGGCAAATAATCTACCGACCTTTGAATGGGTTTCCCAAGCAGATGTTACTAGTTATAAGCTCTGGATTAAGGATCCCTTAGGTGTTGTAAGTCAGATCTGGCATACCCCAACAGCTGCAAACTGTGCGGCAAGTGAACCAATTTGTACGATACCAACAACGGCTGCGCTTAGTAATGGAAACTATAGATGGAAAGTTCGAAGCCGAAATAATATAGGTCTGGGGCCTTGGAGTGCGCAAATATTGTTTAATGTATCTGCACCGTAATTAATAACAACTTTTTCATTCTTTTAGAACATTAGGTCAAGGCTCTTTAGGTGGTTATTCATCATAAAGAGCCTTAAAAAGATAATTATATTGGAGACATTAACTTGAAAACTAAATTATTTTATATCGAAACTATAAAACAAATTGTTTCCGTAAAGCTGGTAATAGCATTAGTTGTTATTACATCAACCTTATTATTGAGCAGCGTAATGAATTTGACCTATGCCGACTCTAATAAAAAAGACACAGCCGTTACACCGATAAAAACAGTAGTCGTTATGCCAACTTTAAATGATTGGGAGAAAGATGGAGGGGTTCGAGTGCTTTCAATTCGACGATCGGCAGCGGGGTATATGCTGGACTTTAGATATAAAGTGCTTAATCCCGAAAAGGCAGCTTTATTTATTGATAGAAGTAATAGGCCACGCCTACATGTTTTAAAAAACGGAAGCATACTTCAAGTGCCCGTTAGTTCAAAAATAGGTCCATTACGTCAGTCAGCCCAATTAGCAAAGGCGGGGAAAAACTATTTTATGTTTTTTGTTAATCCAGGTCGAATGGTTAAGTTCGGAGATAAAGTTAAGGTCAATATTGGTGATTTTAAATCTAAGGTGTTAATTGTTGAGTGATTCTACAACAAGTCAAAGGATTAGAAATGATGGCGATTAAGGTGTTAGTTTTTTTCAATATGCTGTGGTTTGTATTAAGTGCTTCACAATCATTGGCAGGATCTATAGATCCTGAATTAGAAAACATGTTAGCAGCTCCAAATAGCAATGGGAGTATTGATGTTATTATTAAATTCTCAGATACCCTGAGTTTTAATCGTAATCCTGTTGTAAATAAAGGGCAATTAATTAGAAACTTAATAGAGAACTCTAAAGAGGCTCAAAAGGTTGTTGAATCTACCTTAGGTCGTTTTGCTATAGAGACTAAAACGATTTGGATAGATAACTCACTGGTGGTTAGTATTCCTGAAAGTTTAATTCCACTTGTTTCATTATTAGACAATGTTGTATCTATCAAGCTTGATAAGAAGTTTGCATTAAATGCAGGAAGCCAAGGAAGCAGTCCTTCGCAGCTTGATTGGAATATAGTAAGTATTGGCGCAAAACCACTTTGGGATGTGGGTATAACTGGTACGGGTATAGTGATTGGTTCAATGGATACAGGTGTTGATAAAGACCATCCTGATTTATTAACACGTTGGCGTGGTGGTGGTAATAGTTGGTTTGATCCCTATGGTATATACCCAACACCTCATGATTCAAATGGTCATGGTACTAAAACAACAAGTTTAATGGTTGGTGGAAATGCCAGCGGAAAGAATATTGGAGTTGCACCTAATGCAAAATGGATTGCAGCAAAAATATTTGATGACTCAGACTTCGCTTCAGTGAGTGCAGTACATTTATCTTTCCAATGGATGTTAGACCCTGATGGAGATTCAAATACAGATGATGGGGCGGACATCATTAACAACTCATGGAATTTTGGTAATTTCGTTAATCAATGTGACAACGAGTTTCAAAATGACATTTCAATATTGAGATCTGCAAATGTTGCTGTAATTTTTTCGGCAGGCAATTCGGGACCAGGTGCCTATACAAGTTACAGTCCTGCTAATAATGAAAATACTATACCTATTGGCTCTATTGATGAACTATTAAACATCAGTTTTACTAGTGGTCGAGGTCCATCAGCTTGTGCGAACTCAGGCTTATATCCTAAATTAGTTGCGCCAGGTGTAAATGTTCTCACAGCAGACTTAACGTTTGGAGGGGCTGTTCCAAATTCGTATGCCTATAGTTCAGGAACCTCTTTTGCGGCACCACATGTATCAGGTGCTTTAGCATTACTTCAAAATAAATTTCCATCTAGCTCGTTAACGGATAGAGAAAATGCATTGTACAGTACAGTATCAAAAGTAGGGCCTTTAAACGACTATGGGAATGGTGTCATTGATGTAAATGCCGCTATGCAGCAAATGGGAAAGGCCCAATTAATTTCACCCGTAAGTAATATAGGCGCCAACCCATTGCCAATATTTGAATGGAGCTCAGTACAGGATACAACGCTTTATAAGCTGTGGATTAAGAACCCCGCTGGAGCTGTGAATCAAGTTTGGTATACAAATGCAGAGGCAAGCTGTTCTGCTGGCCAAGCACAATGTTCTATCCAAACTACGACTCCACTTGGGGATGGTCATTACAGTTGGAAGGTTCGAACAAGAAATGATGTAGGTTTGGGCCCCTGGAGCTGGACTTCAAACTTTTCTATAGGTGTTGCACCAGCAGCGCCGACTTTAAGCGCACCATCTGGTAATTTAGGAGCAAATAATTTTCCAACTTATAGTTGGGCATCACAAGCAGGCGCAACGAATTATAAACTGTGGCTTAAAAACCCAGTAGGTGTCGTTAGCCAAATTTGGTATACCCCCGCTGAGGTTAATTGTGCAGGGCTTGAAGAGGTCTGCACGCTTCCTACAACAGTAGCATTAGGATCGGGTAACTATAGTTGGAAGCTGAGAACCCGAAATAGTATTGGTCTTGGCCCATGGAGTTCCATATTAAGTTTCTCTATTGGTACAGCGCCCGTTGCGCCTGTTCAAGTTTCACCTCTAGGTGATATTGGTGCAAATAACCAACCTGTCTTCAGTTGGGAAGCTCAAACGGGTGTAACCTTCTATAAGCTCTGGTTAAAGAATCCTGCGGGTATTGTTAGTCAAATATGGTATACCCCTGCCGATGTTAACTGCGCTAATGGAGAAGTATTGTGCTCTCTCCCAGCAGCAACACCTCTTGGTATTGGTAATTATAGTTGGAAGCTTAGAGCTAGAAACAGTATTGGTTTAGGACCTTGGAGCGCAAAACTAGGCTTTTCCATTGCCCCTTGAAATTATATCACTATAACTATTAGAGCAAGAAAGGAGAATCAAAATGGATACCACAATGAAATCCAGTATTAAAAAGATTTTTTGCTATATGGTTTGTATTTTTGCATTTTATTTCTCGGTTCAAGTGTGGGCCGAAGCTGACTCTCATGCGCATCATAAAGCAATGTTGAAAAACTCAATGAGTTTTAAACAATCAACTCAAAACTACACGATACCAGATTTAATACTGCAAGATAAAAAAGGTGAAAATACGTCAACAGCAGACCTTTTTGATGATGATAGGACGATCTTAGTTAACTTTATATTTACGACTTGTAATACCATCTGTCCCGTTATGTCAGGCACTTTTTCTCAGCTTGATAAGCAGCTTGATAAGATAGATAAAAAGGTTGAATTGATCTCAATTACCATAGATCCAGAGTTTGATACACCAAAGGTGTTAAAGCACTATGCCGAAAAATTTAAGGGCAGTAATAAATGGAAATTTTACACGGGCGCTAGGGATGATATTGTAAAATTACAAACCGCATTTAATGCATATCGTGGTAGCAAAATGAACCATGTGCCCATCACTTTAATAAAAAAACAACACAGTAAAGAATGGGTACGAATAGATGGTTTTGCGAGTGCTGATATTTTGCTTCAAAAAATAAATCAACTAAATACAGCCAAGAACTAGTTGAATACTCTCATTCTCAATGTGATCAGTTCGGAAAAAGTTTTCTTAGACTTTATATTTTCTCTCCTTTTTACCATCATTTTTTTATTCCCTTTTTATGTGGAAGGAGAACAGGTCTCAAAAAAGCCACCTCTTCAACTTGGTGAAGATATTTATCAAAAAGGAATACTATCCAATGGAGAACTAATAACGGCGCTAGGTGATGATGGATTGCCTTATAAAATTAATCGCACAGCCTGTATAGATTGTCATCGTAGAAGTGGATTAGGTACCAGTGAGAGTGGCTTATTAGTCCCGCCAATTACGGGTGAATATTTATTTAAAACAACTC
Organism: Lepetodrilus galriftensis; assembly: GCA_032361785.1. Classification (NCBI taxonomy): domain Eukaryota; kingdom Metazoa; phylum Mollusca; class Gastropoda; order Lepetellida; family Lepetodrilidae; genus Lepetodrilus; species Lepetodrilus galriftensis. Next base: position 1,543 of record JAUTBZ010126795.1, on the reverse strand, counting down.
AGAAAAAGGGAAAAGAATTACTGGATAGAGTAGGGGTGCCACGGCCAATCTATACAGAAACAGCTTTCAAAAGGCTCATTCAAACTGGCGCTCGCCCAAATGGAGAAATGCTAAATGAGATTATGCCTCGTTATAAAATTAATGATAAAGATAGCGACTACTTAATAACTTATTTAAAGTCATTAAGTCAGTTCCAAACACCAGGTCTTAGTGATAAGAAAATAGACTTTGCAACAATTATTACGCCCAATATGCCTGAAGATGAGAAAAATATACTGCTAAATACTTTAAGAACTTATATGGGGCACATTAATAAAGATGTACGACAACTAGGCCACATGAAATCACCTATGCACGGCCGTTATAAGCCTTTTAGAAAGTGGAAACTTCATGTTTGGAATTTGACAGGTGAGTCTATAAGTTGGAAGAAACAACTCGAAAAAAAGTATGCTAAACAACCTGTATTTGCGCTACTCGGAGGATATGGAGACTGGGAAGTCATGCATCAGTTTTGTGAGGAAAATAAAATTCCTGCTCTATTTCCTATAACTGATTCACCCGCTATTTCAAAAAATAGCTTTTACACACTCTATTTTTCTCAAGGGATAATATTTGACGCTAAAGCACTAGCGAAACAACTTATCAATCAAAATAAAAGTAAAGGCATTGGAAATATTCTGCAAGTGTTTAGTAATAAACATGTCAGTAAACTTGCAGCTCAAACACTTAGGAATCAGTTTACTCAGAATGGCATAACAAATTTACAAGGAATCAATATTGATAAATCAGCATCTTTAGATTGGGAAAAAATTACTGAAAAATACTCTCCAGATATTCTTATTATTTGGCTAGATAAGCAGAAAACATCTCAAATATTAAATTCTATCCATGCACCAAATTTAGAAAACATATATCTGTCGAGTCGCACGATGAAGGTATACAACCCAGAATTGTTTACTGCTGATTTATCGGTTGACCTTAAAGATAGAGTTTCACTGGTTCATCCCTTTTTTATTAAAAATAAAAACCCGAATCATCTACTGCGAACTAAACTATGGGCTAGATCAAAAAAGCTAAACTATAAGAATGAACATATTCTTGCTAACACATATTTTGCGCTTACACTGCTAACTGGAGCAGTTCATTCCAGTAGTTATAATTTGAATCGGGAATATTTCATGGAGCAGTTTGAACATATGATTGATAACACCGTATATCGATCAATCTATCCGCATCTGAGCTTAGGGCCAAACCAGCGTTACGCATCAAAAGGGATTTATATTATTAAATTGGCTCCTCAGGTTTCATCAGAATGGGTCATTCCTGATTAGCTGTTTGATATAGAGGCTGATGATTATTTCTACAAAAAGGCTAAAAAAGGGGGATGTGTGCTTTAAAGCACACATCCCCCTTTTTTGGCCTTTTTGATTTATGACTATTTAATAACTTTATCTATAAATATTTCATTAGTTATAATGCTTATGGTAGGTGCGTCTTTTTCCTGCTCGTTGTGTAATAACGCCTTCTATTTGGTCAAACTGTA
>JAUTBZ010126784.1:0-14921 GCA_032361785.1 Lepetodrilus galriftensis | reverse complement strand
TCCAGAATAACTGCTCAAATGCACTTATTACCCCGGTCAATGGATCTGTGCACTCAAATTCCTTCTCAACTCCCTGGCATCTCTGGTTGTCTTCAGCATGGAGAGGGTTAAGAAATGTGGTACAATATTGTGTATATATATTACCATAATAGCTGAATAAGCCCAGAGATGTGCATAATAGCTGACATATATTTATTTTTACAGATCAACTTCATACTATTTTTCACATATACCAAAATACAATTACAAATACATAAGATTATTACTAAATAATAAATCTAGTTACTGACTCACAATTTAATTATTCTGCGATGTAACGTGATGCTAATATTGAGCACTGTGCGTTATGATGACTCCGTCCTTAGATGAAGTCATTTTTATATGATATTTTTGACATTTTAAGCGTGAAGAGTATAAGCATGTCGTATATATTGACTGACAGCCGAGTATCCATTACCAATGCCGTATAGGATGTAATTATCTCTTTGATATTCGATGACTTTGTTGAACGTCTTCATAACGGTGTGGGACAAATGCCGTGCTATATGATATCTACTAGAAGTAAGCCCTCAGATTACCATTATCCAATGACCAAAATCACTGTATGCGGCTTTGAGCTCCATGAAATCAATCCCTGGATATATAAAGTTGCACAATGCTTAGCAGAACTAATGTCCACGTTGAATTTTGTACAAAGAAACAAAGAAATAAGTTAATCTTGCATCAGAGTCAGTAATAAATTAGAGATTAGAGATAATCTACTATACTCAGCTAAATTAATTATGAGCCAAAGAACTTTTTAACGAGAAAAGATCTCTTTAGAAATTAACATACGGGTAAGAAGAAAACCAGTTAGGCACATTCTTAGTAATTAGAAAATTCTTAGGACTTACAAAGTTTCGAGAATACAGGCCCAGTTGTATATTTGTGCACGTAAATTTAGCTTTTATATTATTTTTAAAACAAAGATTTTCCAAACGAATACAGCCTCCAAGTACTCTTCAAGAACATACAGATTCATTGCAAGAAGGAGCACACCAGATTCTACAAGCAGAGTTACGGAATTTGGTAGATACTAGCTTCCTGACAAAATATCTGCTGGCCCTTAACTTATTTTGTACAGTATACAACGACAGAATCAATGTTGGGCCTTTTGAAATGGCTACATTTTGTTTCCTGAGAAATACTTCATATTTGCTTGGCATTGTCACAAAACTTAGCACAGGTATTTATTTTACAATTAGTTTTCAAATATCTCAATAGTATTCATTTCCATGTAGGAAATATGTGTTTATTGATTCTTGCAGAATGTTGATATCATTTTACTGTATTTATCATAAAACTAGAAAACTATGTTATAAATTATAAATTTGTTAACATTTCATGACCATGTTTGATCTCAATATAAACACCATTTGCCATTATACACAATAGTTCAAGATAGATATTGTCGTATGACTTCTTTTAGGAATTGTCCAAACAGTGAGTGAATGAGTGAATAAAACATGATCTCAATAAAAACACCATTTGCCATTATACACAATAATTCAAGATAGATATTGTCGTATGACTTCTTTTAGGAATTGTCCAAGAGTGAGTGAGTGAGTGAGTGAATAAAACAATAATCCACTCACTTCTGGGCAATTCATGAAAAAAGTCATACGTCAGCAGCTATCTAATAATATATCAGAAATGCCATTACCGTAGTGATAAATCGTGGTTTCAAATAATCCATTTGTCGCGACAGAACTTTGCACTCAAAGCAAGCGCCAAGGTTGAATCACAGAAGAGTGTATTAATTTACTTTGCTAATATGTCTGTTCAATTTTATCTGTCTGTTCAATTTTATCTGTCTGTCAGAAATGTTCAATAAGAGTCAACACCACATTGCAGAAATAATTTAGTTTTATCTGCTTCTTGGAGAAAATGTGTGGACAAATGTCATTATTAGAAGACCAGACACGTCCTTGTATGATAAAAATCTGGATTTCCTTAAACAATGTCTTATTGCCAACCACTATATGCACACAGTATGTATAGTACACATATGTATGATAGTGCCAATTCTATATGTAACCAAATATCTGTTAGTGCCAACCACAATACAAGGAAGCAGTATGGTGGTGCCAATCCTATATGTACCGCTAACCAATGATAATAAAGATCTGTTAGTGCCAACCATATAATATGTTATATCTATACTTTGACATATCAAAGAAGAATGATTATGCAAACCCCTTCTTTGATATCATTGTATGGACATGCATCTACCTGCGGCATAATATTCCAGTGAGCTAGCACTATGAAAACTGGCAGAAATCCAGACTAGTGCAAGCAGTATATCTATATATATATATATATATATATATATATACATACAAGCCATGATGTGAGTGAACAATCTTGAAAGTGGCTTTAAAGCCCACCCCTCTATATTACCTTACATACATAGAGTTTGAATGTTACACCGGGCCTCAAAGGCCTCAGGTAGTAGGGTCAGGGTTAAACTACAAATCAACTAACCAACCAGCCAACAAAGCATATTGTATAGCTGTGCCAACCCTACCTTTACTAGGATATCAAAGCAAGCAGAATTGTGGCCACCCCTGTCTGTGAATGGCAGAATTGTGCCAACCCCTGTCAGTGAATGGCAGAATTGTGGCCACCCCTGTCTGTGAATGAGGAAGGATTAGCGTGGTATCTTCCTGTTCTTGTGTCGATGCTTCAACACACTGTATATATTATTGGGTTATGACGTTGTATATTTGCTGATGCCGTACCACATGTTATCATTGATCTACTGGGTTGCTCGACTGTGTTGTATTGTATATTCCGCGTGTCGTGTGGCCAGGTGATATCACAGCAGGATGCGGTTATTACCTATAATTTATTGGCTAAGCAAGTCGTTAACTAGGTTGAGCTTATCTGATTATTGCAATTCGGATGCGTGGTGTTGGGCGATATTTTTTTAGTGTTGTAAGTCTGTTTGATTTTATATTCAACTAGTCTTGATGCTGGAAAAAGTAAACATTTACTGACGTAAAATTTGAATTAAAGACTGATTAGTGTTATATTAACCCTCTTCCTGCAGCATTAGACACAGATATAGCTTTATTAGGGTATCTCCGGTTGCTTCCAGCATGGAGAGGGTTAATGATGACATCAAATTTATTGAGCTTGTTAACCATAATACTACTACTATTACTACTATTACTACTACAACTACTACTAATAATAATTATCTTGTATTTATATAGCACCTAATCTTCAGTTTATAGCTGCTCACCGGTACTGTACATCGAGATAGTCCATTCATCATACAATTGTTTTAAAATAATTATTTAAAGCTTTTCTAGCCGACACACTGGGGGAAGATTTTATGTCTTGAAGACGGTGTTCCTAATATATACAAGGAACCTGATTCATATTTGTATTTACTTTTAAAATTTGTGTACGATACATAATAGGGAGGTACGTTTAAAGATTATCTAATATTTGGTCCTGTATATAGTTTTTAAATCAAGTAATCCTTAGGTATCCTCTGCTATTGCATACTGATGCCATTCCTAGTAACTAATAACTAATTGCTTGCAGTCTCCTTTAAGAAATATCTACATAAATGAGTGAAAGATTCCCGCAGTGACGTTAAACTCCATAATCAGACATGCTGTCACTTTTTTAAATAACTTTAAGTTCTGTTTTTTATTGCAGAATACTGGCAGTAGACGCGTGTAGACACAAAACATCTGATATCTGGTGTTCGTTGACGACACTGTCCTGTCTATAACACGTGGAATCTCAGAGATCCTGCAGCATTACCCAACACTCGGATCAATACACTCGGAGAATCTCAGTCGAGCCTTGTCTACCTCCAGTCTCTGGGACATACACAGGTAACGGTGGACATGATGTAGTCTTAAGCAGCTCTTGGACACACTCGGACATCGGGCACTTCAAGAATGGACCTCGAAGGAGGATCGTGAACCCTCTGAGAACTTCTCTGGAGGAACTCACAACTGACGAGAATTGAGAAAGCTTTTAACGAGATGGGACCGAAAGCCGCTGGCCGTTTGTGATATTGATAAAAGCCGGAGAAACAGAGAAGAAGAAAGTTTGTGTGTTCCTGATTATCCAAAGTTCTAAGTTTTCTTCGCCTGACCCTCAGTCACCCTCCTCTCTACCCGCCACATCCCCACACCCCACACTTCTCCCCACACGCTGCACCCATAGCCGCCAATGCACGTGCCGTCCCTGTTGGCTTGGCATGCCATCGGCGCTGACACACACGGATGCCGTGTTCGCTCCCTGATTCCTCCGGGACGGAGATGCCCACCGGTCGCCCCCTCGGGACGAGGATAGCAGCTCGTCGGGGGCAATTAACGCGCGTGTGTTGACATCTAGGTGGGGGTTGATGACATGGAACTGAACGAGATGGGGAGCAGGCACAGAGAAACGGCTCGGACCTCGGTGGTTCCGGCACCCGACGAGGTCACATATGGTCCGGAGTCCGGCGATCAGAAAAACACGTGTGAGCCACAGGCGGGCTGGGTGGAGTACCGCCCGGTCATCAAGCACATGGATAGGATACTGGACGAGCGGTGTCGTGCGCGCCTCAAGAGCAATGTGACTGCGTCAATGCAGGCCAAGGTGTACAACTTCCTGGAACGACCCACGGGATGGAAATGCTTCATATACCATTTCACAGTGTGAGTATGAAAACTTTCGCATACGTGCTATATGCAATTTCATGAAAACTTTTACAGAACCATTTCAGAGTATTTCACTGAACATTACCTTGAACATTGTCCATAACATTGCCATCAAAATTGACCTGAAAATTGCCTTGAAAATTGCCCTGAACATGGCCCTGAACATTACATCATTATCATTGCCTTCAAAACTGACTTGAACATTGCCATAAGCATTGCCATAAAATTGCACCATTTAATTGAATAGTGCCTTGAAATTTGCCCTGAATATTTCACTAAACATTGTCATGAAAATTGCCAAAAACATTGCAAAGAAAATTACCCTAAAAAATTGGCAGTTGAAAATTGCCCCAAAATATGCTATAGACGACCATGTTTGTTGGTAAATAATTAAAGTACAATGTAACAATTTTCACCATAATGCAAATTTTGCAAAATCAAATATTGAATGTTAAATGCTGCAACATACTCTTTATTTATTCACCATAGCATTTTAGTAGTAGTCTAGTAAACTCAAGTATCAACACAATTTTCTTGTAATATTTTTTAAATGATATACGGTATCTGTAAAAAAGTGTATCATCACTCCCAAGCTTAGTACGGTTACCTTAGAACATTGCATGGTATTACTATTAACCCTCTTCCTGCTGGAATATACACAGACGCAGCTCTTTAGGGCATCTCTGGTTGCCTCCAGCATGGAGAGGGTTGTATATTCTGCACTTTAATATTAATGAACATGGTAAGACAACAGTGCTATTACTTGCACACCATACTCAGAGCACCCAATTACTTCATTATAATAACCTAACATTTGAATCGGATGCTCTTCAAGAAAGCCCACCTCGATAATTGATGTTATATAAACATGTTCTCTGATGTGTGTGGCTACACAAATATGAAAATGTGAGTTTGTGTTCGTGCAGAGCTGCAGGGCGCGACTATAGAAAACTATGGTGGAGCAAACTGGCTCTTCGCTGGCCGTGGTATTATAGTGGGTGGTATTATAGTGGGTGGTATTCATGTCAGATCTATAATGTCACATGCTGAATACACAGAAATTCCCACGATTTTCTTTCTCAGAGGTCTGCGGGTATCCAATGACATGATTTTCGTAACCTTTGGGATCGATTAAAGAAAATTAATGGTTTTTAAAAAAAAAGGTTTTGAATTTTTTTTTAGGTTTTATGTCCCTGTCTGTGGTTGAAGATATAGTTATTACATTACGGCATTTACATTAACTTGGTCTTGATTTAAATTGACCATTAATTAGTTCAGTTGATACATTCATACAGTGATACATTTTGACACAAAAAGACCAAATTTGACCTCTGTGGTTGAAGATGTATGTATACATGATGTTGAGACCTTTTAAAAACTTTGGTCTCGATTTCATTGACTTTTATGAGGTCAATTGAAGTGTTCATAAAGTGGAGGAAAACATTCTGAAGGTATCAACTTTCTGTGGTTGAAGACAGGTATGATGTATTTATAACCTTTGTTAATATCTTGGGTCTTGATTTAGTGATCTATAGTTGATCTAGTGGTGGCAATCTTTGTAACTTTTAGGGTTGGTTCAAGAAAGAAATGTTTATTTTTATTAATATTTTGAAGGTTTCACGCCTATGTAGAAGAAGATTCTATGCTATGATACTGTAAACTTCCTTAGATTTGGGTCTTAATTTGCAACATTGTCTCCAATGACATCAAGGGGTCGTTCAAACACGCAAGTGGCTTGCAAGCCTCTGTCTCACGAGTCGCATGGACCGTACATGGACCGTACAGGGGACAGGGGACCAGTTTAGCTAAGCGGCTTACTCAGCGCTTGTGTGTTTGAATGCGCCCCTGTTGATGTCTTCATAAAGTAATATCATTTATGTAACCTTTGAATGCATTGAACAAAGAGAACAATTTTGAAAGTTTCAATTGTCTATGGTTGAAGATGTGTGTATGGTACCATTAACCTTTTCCAAGGTCTGATTTACATTAACTCTAACAAGGTCAGTTACTGTCAGTGCCTTTCAGACCAATTTAATTCCATTGGTATTTATAGATTTGAAGGTGTTAATTGAGTTTAGAAGATTGTCACCACATCCCACACTCAAGTTAATGATGAATGTAATTTTTAAATTAATCCTTGTGGAGAACTGGCACTCATGCACACAGACACAGACAGACAGACACAGAGACACAGACAGACACACACACAGACAGACAGACACAGAGACACAGACAGACACACACACACACAGACAGACAGACACAGAGACACAGACAGACACACAGACAGACAGACACACACACACACACATACACACAGAGACACACACGCACACAGACAGACACACACACACACACATACACACACACACACACACACACAGACACATACACACACACACACACACATATAGTATACCGGTATACCAGTATATATATAACGTCAAATTCATACACACAATCCTTAATTCCTCTTTGCCATATGATAAAAGTGCATTTAGAATGCACTCTCTGTCTAGCATTTTATGCTGTCATCTATTATGCTATATTACTCCCCAGACAATAGCATCAACAATAACAAACTAGGACAACTATAGGACAGCTATATAGGACATCTAGGACAACTCACGGGCATGACTGTGCGCAATGACTTGCTAAATACTCGATATCCATTTTAATAGTTCTACTAGGTATATTATGTTTCAACTATGAAGGCCAGATGATTACAAATGCAACACATATATATCCAATGCTAGGATTAAAATAATATAACAGTATCATTTACAGCAGAGGTACATACCACAGTACTGTGGCGTCATTGAAATCTGAGGTCAGGTGACAATCGATTTTATTGGTTAGTTTAACCCTCTCCCTGCTGGATTAGGTGCAGGCACTGCTCATTATGGCATCTCCGGTTGCCTCCAGTATGGAGAGAGTTAACCCTCTAAATCCTTTAACTTCTCAAGACCTAATTCTATTTGGCATCTCTGAATGTCTCTAGCATTGTAAAGGTTAACAATGCAGAAATTATGTATGAGTATTTCGTTTGGTTAATTCTATATACAAAGCAGCATTCACAACTGGATCCAATGTTTTATACATGTATGTTACCCATGAGCTTGGAATACAAATGATATCAGTACACTGACATGTACGTAATTTATTATACATATAACTTTAGAATCATTTGGGGATTGTGACCACATTATTCATAGCCCAAGTTTGTGAAGACATCGGTTTGGTGGAACCCAGTGAGAGGTATTGACACTGCCGACATGACACTGTCGTCATGACATCTCCTCCCTGCAGTATCGTGACACCTGCCAAGCAGTCCCTCAGGACATGTCATCGCACAATTCCTCCGGGAGATTTTGTTCCACCATATCCTCATCACAATCGTATCATGTATACAGATCTTTATGTCAAAGCATGACTGGAATTGATTGTGTATAGATACGTAAACAAACTGGCCTGCCTCCGTGTATACAAACACGGAGATAAGTATGTGAAACAATGTAACTCATGAACCTAGTTTTCTATGGAACTCTTTTCATCTCTGCATATTGCGGAATTGTTGTTTCTTGTTTGAACGCGAAGCCATGAAGGATTGACACAAGCATGAAGGAAAACAAAGTAATCTGAGAACAATTAACAGATATTAAATATTTAAATCATTCAGAAAGTAGGGCGCATGTCATGTGGACATTACTGAAGCCTAAAGAAATGTAATAAAAGTTTTTTCAACCGTCTGCGACACAGTTTTATAAAGAAAAAACATTTATAGACAGAATGTGATGTTGGCAAGCAGCCTTATGTACATATCCTACTAGCTGTAATGGAATTTCTTCTCGGCGGCGAATGTAGGCCAATATTTGTGTGATTTAATTCTGTGATAATTTAAGCATTTCGGTATTTTTACTAGGCATCCAGTTTTTTAACAAATGATGAAGTTTTGATATTTTATGTTTAATCATGTTGAAAAGTATATTTTAAGTTTACTTTTAATTAAAAGTATCCACTTTGATGTTAGAATTAAAAGAAGTATGATTCTCTTTCACAGATTTGAATAAATAAAACATTTATAAAATACTGTATCCTTCAAAAATATATTTGTTTAGGTAAAAAATAAATTTCTCTTTGCTATCTCTTACATCTGTAAAAAAATTTAAAAGATTTATCATCACATAGAGACATACTTGAGATCTGTTCTTTGTAAGGTCATATGCAAGGTAAGCAATTTGGCTCATACTCAAGTGATAACAGACAGACATTATGACAGGTGTTAATTTGGCTATCAGTTACACTCAACTTTCAATACTCTGACAGTAATCCATAATACAAGGATTTTATAAATATAATACAAAGAAATAATGTTTCATGTTGACTAGAAATACCAAGTAATCTACTTTTGTCTTTAATATTTTAGGAGATATCATTTCAAATGCTTATGATTGGTCAATTTGATCAGTTGATCAATTTGAACTGCTGAAAAATAATCTACCATAATGCTCCAATTCATTTGGATCTTCTAAATGAATCACCCCCCAAAAGAAATCTGAACCTAGAAATAAGAAAATGCCAATTACTTTTCCAAATACTTTTTTTTCTGTTGATTCAAACAGTTAACAATTTAATCACTTTTACCTGTTCAAATTATTAGGAGAGTTTAAAACATTATTAATAAAATACATCCAATATATAATGGTTTAAATGCTTGGAAAATGAAAAGTGAGTTAAGGCATCGAGAATGATGATGAGATTGTTAATAAAAAAAATGCTAAAAATACAAAATGTACGACCTGGTCATACTGTAATAATAACGTGATTTTGTTAGTGTGACCAATACGAAAAAAAACTAAATTCTGAAATAATTCTCATTGTTGTCTATGTCACCAGCCTAAACGAGAAATAGTGCTCCAGTTTAGTGTCCATACCACAGTATGAAATGATGCAAAAGACCATTTTATTTTCATAATAAATAGCACACACATGGCTTTTAGGTTTATACATATTCAATATTTCCATTTCTTGATGAAAAAAATATTGTCACCGCAGCTTAAGAGAGAAATAGTGCCATGTAGAATCAATGATGGAAAGACAGTTACCGGTATCTCAGGAATCCAGATGAATATTTCTGATGTTATATATTGGTAGATTGATGCGCTGTCTGTACAGCGACAATGCAGTTATCATCCTTGGTCTGTTAGTACCAGCTGGTTTACTGCAACAGTCAATGCTATGGATGTTGCGGGTTTCCTCCTGCACTAAAATAACAAGCCATGATAGAAGTGAAAGAAACTTGAAAGCCGCTCTAAAGCGCAATTTAAAAAGAATTTTAAAAAACATTTAAATTATTATTTGTCCTATGTAAAGCAAGGACAATATTGTGATGAATGTATTGTTGTGATTTAGCAGAAATTCTGCCAGATGACCGCTATTCAAATAAAACTGTGATAAGTAAGTACGACTATCTCTTTGTCCATTGATGTTCCAATACAAATATACCTCCATACCTCATTACCATATTTTATGTCATCATCGTTATAGACCTCCTTTTTTCTTTTACATAGTTTGAATAGTAAGCGAAAGCTTGAAAGCTGCCCTAAACTCCAATTTAAAAAACCACAATAACAACAAAATCATATTCAAACAAGGTTGAAGGTCAAATGAGGTCTACAATGCAGTATGTAGGACAAGAAATTACCAACCACAGCTATTATTTGACAACTGTTGGATTACAACCCTGTGAATTATATCACCGTCAGTTACCAATGCAAATTAATAATTGCCTCCTTATCTAATAGTAGTGGACAATTACCATCTACCGGTATTCTGTTAATACACTGACCACCAAATCTATTTATTACCACACAGTCTAATACAACTGTCTACCAATACTAGGACTAGGACATTACCATCGTGCCTAGATCATGCCATTATAATATAATGTAGCACTCTTGAGCAAAATGCTCCAGCACCCAGCTGTGAATGGGTACCTGGTAGGACTAGATGAAATTGTGAATATTATAACCTGTTAGCATCTGAAACAGCTGCTTGTGTTTCATACTCCCCAGAGAGTTGAGATGGCAAAATGAGGGCAAATTGATCCATTTTTAACTGGAACCATTTCCAATGGACTATTGTTCCCAGTATCACTGGATTATTAAGACATAGTCTAGTCCTATTTATGAGCTGTCATCAAAGACCTATGAAGTCATTGACTTCATTCTGATGCTGAGTTCTGTTACATTTAGATGTCATTGACTTCATTCTGCTAATTCAGCATCAAGTTGCATGTAGCATAACTAATTGAGAATCAAGTTTCATAGCATACAACATTTCCAGGACTGCGGTCTCTATTGCCAAAGGAATAGTGCTACCACAGGATCCTTCAGAGCTAGTCTAATGCTATTTGACAACTGCCACCAAGTCCATTAAAAACTGGACAATTACCATAGCTGTCACCATTCTCATTTCCATAGCAAGAGCACAACAGAAAGTGACAACTAATTAATAGTATGTAAGGCAACACTTTACTAGGTGACCATTGTATTGGATGGCCATTGTACTGAGACAATATCTATGAATGAAATGCCACTGCACTCACAATCAGAATACAGTCAATGAAGTCTAAGTGCAGCCGACCTTACCATCGGAATAAAATCAATGACATCTAATAGACTAAGTTCAACAGAATGCACCATCAGAATGAAGTCTAAATGCAGCCAAACTTAACATCAGAATGAAGTCAATGACATCCAAATGCAGCCAAACTTAACATCAGAATTATGTCAATGACATCTAAATGCAGCCAAACTAAACATCAGAATGATGTCAATGACATCTAAATGCAGCCAAACTTAACATCAGAATGATGTCAATGACATCTAAATGTGATGTCAATGACATCTAAATGTGATGTCAATGACATCTAAATGCAGCCAAACTTAACATCAGAATTAAGTCAATGAAGGTGTAAGCAAGAGTGTGAAACATTTTGCATTTATAAGCTATCTAATATTTCTAAGGCAGCATACACACACGTAAGCCACCACATTAGAAGCTTTGTCAGGACACCCACCATCCCTCTGTGTCCCCAGTACACCCTGGTGTGAGATGATAAACAACCCTTCAGCACAGTCATTACCAACCCTTCATCACAATCATTATCACCACAGTACCACACGACCACTACAACAATGGCTTTGCGAGGATAATTATTACATGTAAATACGTATTCCTGTTCTACTCATCCTGACATGATTCTGACTTCCCATTCAGGCCATTCTTCAATACAGTTCTAATATGTGTTACCGGTAAATACTTTCGGCAAATGGAACCTAATTCTCTCCCAATTGAGCACAGTGACCTCACAGACTCCATTTGAGTACTCTGTTACCGGAGTTCTTCTTCTGGCGCCCAGATTACGAAACCTTTCTGAGTGCGATTTCATGCTCAAGCTCAGGTTTTATATGGAGATTTGTGAACAATACTTTGAGCTGAGCATCAAATTGTACTCAGAAAAGTTTTGTAATCTCGGGGGTCTTGTAGTGGAGAAATATGATTGGGTTATATAATATTTTATCTATAGCCAATCAGAGAGTTTGTTTAGAAAATGGTTATTATACGATAAAAAGTTGAAATGAAATGAAATGCCAATGAAATGCTACACATCTTATCATGTCAAAGATAATGCAAACAAACATTTTTTTATATGAAAATAGACTTTTCGAATTTTCTCATCTGAGGGTGCGAGCAAAAATACATCATGGTACAGCGTGTATAACTATATTTTTAATTGATTGTATTAATGTTTTACATCAGGGTGGGAATATCGCACCCATAGGTGATGATGTATAACTATAAACGAGGTGTCACCGTTGTTGGTAGAGCATGATGGAACCTATTCCATAATGTATTCCATAATGTGGTCCACACTGACACATCGGCGAAATGTTTTGTCAGCATGAATAATTAATGCTCAATTCCTTTCATCCGGAAAAAGTGATCATATTATTGTCTGCTATTATCAATGGTATGGCGACATTCGAGGGTCTCATCGAAAAGCTGCTATAGATTTCTGATGCTGAATTGATGATATTACCAGCGGACTGCGAACTGCGGACTGTGGACTGCGGACTGCAGTGCAGTGCAGCTCTGTTCTGACTGTCATATGTCAGTGAGTGGGTCAGTCAGTCAGTCAGTCAGTCAGTCAGTTAGTGAGTGAGTGAATATGGTGTTTAACGTCGCTGCGGGAATCTTTCACCCATTTGTGACGAGTCATATGTCAGTGACAGCAAGTGACATACTTCATTAAGTTCTTTTTCAATGTTGCTACTGCTTAAACCAGGTATATTAAGGGCCCCTATTCTCGAAACGTCGTAAGATCATCTTAGCTTCTAGAACGTGAATAGCTCATGCTATACACTGCTATAGGTATCCTTAAGATAAAGTTAAGAACGTTCTCAGGCTAAGAAGATTGTAAGAACATTTCGAGAATAGGACCCCAGATCTACATAATAGCCCAATTTGTCTTCTCAATGTATAATTATGATATGCAACCAAAAATATCTAAGTATTTGAAATTTCCATTTGTGAAACGATAAATGATAACTGTAATCTGAAATGTTCTGACCTGAAATGTTCTGTATCATAATGGTTCTGAATGTCATCAATTCTCAAGTGTTGCAGAACATAGCGATAATCCACAAATTCTCCCTTGGGCAAGCTAATTGACTCAAATGGTTTCTCCCTTGTCACGCTATGGTGCATGAAATGATTTTTCTTGTTTGATAAACGCAATTCCAACTAGAATTTATTCTGATGTCAATTCAGTGTTGAACTGGAAAAAAAACCCACATGATAATTTAAAAAATATTGATACAGATGTGTAGGCAGTAAAAAAAAGATTATTTTTAATACAATGTTGTTCGCGTTGCAGTCTAAATTACCAGTTTCATTAATCACAAATTTGTAGATTTTAGCTCAATCTTGCCTACATATGTGTATACATAGAAACATGATATAAAGTAATGAACGTCTTCCTTGGTCACGGTACCTTGACATTACTGGTGTGATAATACATCGCTAATTTCCAATGCATTTGTTTGATCATGCATTGTCATGCATTGTCGTGCCCATAAATCCATGTGAATATTTGACAAACTGTTCGATATCTAATACATGTTTACCTTATTGATTAGTTAATCAATAATCAGTATTGCGGAAAGAAACGGGAAACTCTTATATGTGTAACTGTGTAATATAAGATGCTCCTACAGGTTTAGGCCAGCAGGGTTACCCCTTTGGCTCAGTTGGTAGAGTGTTGGACTCACAATCCCGGCAACTCAAGTTTGAATCCCAGGATCAGAATGGTTCTCTTACATATGATATCAATTAACAGTACTAGTAATCAAATACAACTTTTTTAAAGGTATAATATCACAGTTGATAGACCTGTATAATGGACAAACAAATTTCGATCTGAGACTAATTATACTTGATTTATCCACCCAAAAGTTATTTACTGATGTACTTAAGTTCAATATACTTGATTTATTGCATATTACACCATAGTAAGTGAGTGAATATGGAGTTTAATGTCACTGCGGGAATCTTTCATTACTCCATGGGAATTAGTTTTAAAACAATGCTTTTTAAATTTAATCCTGTTAAATTACCAATGGCTAAAAATCAATGAGTGATTGCTCCAATATAATTATGAACTCCCATATACACTTAATTAAGTACACTTAATTGTCAAAGAACACATGGTGATATTTGTCACAGAATGCATGGTATTAGTAGCGCTTGTCAAAGAACACATGGTAGCATTTGTCAAAGAACGCATGAAACTGGTATCACTTGTCAAGAATGGTAGCACTTGTCAAAGAATGCATGGTGATATTTGTCAAAGAATCCATGTTAACACTTGTCAAAGAACACATGATAGCACTTGTCAAAGAATACATGGTGATAGTTGTAAAAAAATGCATGGTATTAGTAGTGCTTGTCAAAGAACACATGGGAGCATTTGTCAAAGAACGCATGAAACTGGTAGCACTTGTCAAAGAATGCATGGTGATATTTGTCAAAGAATCCATGTTAACACTTGTCAAAGAACACATGGTAACACTTGTCAAAGAATACATGGTGATATTTGTCAAAGAATGCATGGTATTAGTAGCGCTTGTCAAAGAACACATGGTAGCA